>JAPMOQ010060656.1:224853-245385 GCA_026543055.1 Argiope trifasciata
AGAAATAAGAATTCGTTTATTTGTTAAGAAATAAGAATTCGTTTATTGCTTGGAAAAAAAAAATTATAAAAATAGCTATATTTATATTCAAATATTGATAAAACAAATCAAATTAATATAAGTATGGAAACTACATGGATTAAATTACCATTTCATAAAATTGTAGATGTGATTCTATTTTTAGCATTAATAATCAACTACTTCTAAAAGCCCATTGAATAATAAATAAGCCTAATAATGGAAATTTTTTAAGTTAAATCAGATTATTAAGTAAATACGATCCTATGCAAACCGATCATATAAAAGTAATAAATTATAAAAATAGAACTATTCTTCATTTAGCATGTATGTCACAAGAAAAAATTATTTCTACATTAGGAAAGGAAGATCCTAATTGAAACACGATATGAAAGCAGCCATGTATTATAGTATGCAAATGGGTTATACTCCTGATATTTCCCAGAAAGAACAAACTTCAATCATTATTAGATATATAAATTTTCAAGAGAAAAGGTTAACTATAAATGAGTCGTGTATAGTTTATTGAAGTAACTGATCTAACTGGTAAAGGACTAGCAAAAATTCTTATTGGTAAAATTAAGTGAAATGTAGATATTCTGAACTAGAGAGCATACGACAAAGGTAGCAATATGAAAAGGAGATATAAAGGTCTAGAGTCTAGAATACTTTCTCTAATCTTGCATGCAATTTATATGCCTTTTCTGTCACATTCTTTTAATTTATTATGCCACTTTCAGCAGTTTATATTGTAAACATTATTTTGGGACTTTGTAACCCTTGTATTGCTTACTTTCTGCATCTATGAAAAGAGGGGAGGGGGGGAACTCTACAAAAATATTCAAACATTACTCTTAACCATTACGTAACACTTATTGGGAAGCCAAAGTAGATCTGTTTAAAGCTATGTATGCACAGTTTGAACTAATTTGTGATATCCTAGAATTTATTGATGTAATTAACTACATAGCAGTATTCAAAGCTAAAAATTTATTAGATGCAATATAAGAAATGCCGCTTATTTTACATTAACAGTATGGTTTGCAATGTTGTCCAATATTAACTTCAATAAACTATTTCAAATAAAAAATAATTCTTGACTTGGCATTCAATTTAATAAATATAATTAAAACAAATTCAAAATTTAAGAAAATTTAACATTTTTTGAAGCTATTTAGAAATGTTAGCACAATAAATTGAACATTTAAGAGCATTTTCCTAATTGAAAAAAAAAAAGATTCAGAAGAAGTAAATATTTTATCCTGAATTATTAAAAGACGAGGTTATATTAAAAAAAATTGGCGGAGGAATTTAGGTGTTATTTTTTAACTGAAATTGAAACTGTTATTGTCTTATGCTTCTACGATTTTTTTTTATTGAAATGATTGTAATAAATGTTATTTTAATTAAAAATTAAAGAACTTCTAAACTGCATGATTTATACTTATTTTAAGTCTTTGTTACTTAAATAATTTAATTTGATTTCTAGCCATGGTCTTGTTGGTCATAGAACACATGACAATCATGACGACTTTAAGGCTCCTCTTATTGTTGTCTATTATGATGTAGATTATGTAAAGAATGTTAAAGGTAAAATTTTTATTACTATTCACTCATTTTTGACATTAATATCCATGTTTTAATCATTGATTAAAACAATGCATGAAAATATTGTCAAATAAGTTTTTTAACTGAATGACTTACAATTAATCCTTAATTGTTTAAGCGTCTCTATAAATTTACTTTATATTGTTTTTAAGTGACTTTTTAACTAAATTTTTTATTGTATATTGTTTTGGGGAATTTCAAATACCCTTAATACTTATATGGAATTTCATGTGAAAACTAATAGGTATTAAAAAATATTGGGAAATTATAAATTTTTAAATACTTGTAACTGAAATTTAAATATTTTGAACCACATTTGTAAAATTATTTCCCACCAGTTTAAATTCAAATTTAAATATACTAATTTCTTGCTTGCAAGAATTGAGTATAAGAATTTATTAGTTTGGTTCCAGTGTTTTCTCATATAGGGAAAATACCTTTTTTAAATTGTTAAAAGCTACAATCTTGGTTTTTTGCTCTTGTCTTCATATTCTTGCGTGTAAAGTTACACCACATTTCTCTTCAATAGCCAGAGCTCAGATGTACTAAAATAATATCAAAAAGCATATTCATTTTTTCATAGTAAAATTACTAAAGTTACGGCTATTTATAAATGACTGTATAAATTCTTCTAAGATTTGACAATTCAAGAGCTACTTATTATATAACTCTATAATATAATATTGTATATCACTCATAATAGTATTATAAAATTTGATTGAACTTAATATATGTTTGGCTTTTTATTGAGCTATTTTTGTCATCTTTGAAACTGTTGTATTACAATTTTTAAACAATGAAAATTGAAAGTGATTTGTTGGATTTCTTCGAGAAGTTATTTTATTCAGATGACATTTCATGAATTTTTTTGAAACCTAACACTGATTTCTTTCTTTAAAACTAGCTTTAAAAAATAGATTATCTTGTAAATATGATTATGTCCTTTTAGAATTTGAAACATTAAAAGTGTAATTATTTAAAAATTAATTTTTAGGGACAAAATAAAAATACAAATAGATTATATTTTTATAGGCTTCTATTTTCAAATGAAGGTTAAAATGGTTTAAAAGAGCAAAATGCTATGGGATATTGATTAAAAAAATTTTTTTTTTCACATTTTCTGAGATGCTGCTTTTGAATATTAAATTTTTAATATTTACATAGGTACTAACTACTGGCGTAACAGAGTAATGAAGGTTGCACAGAACTACAAAGGACAAGTCAACTTTGCTATTAGTAATAAAGATAAGTTTTCTGCTGAAGTTGAAGATTTTGGTTTAAAAACTACAGGAGATAAACCTATTGTTGCTGCCAGAAATGATAAAAACCAGAAATTTAATATGAAGGAAGAATTCAGGTTTGTTTTTATTGAATTTATTTCTCTTAAGATTAAAAAAAAAATGTGGTAGGGGGAGGAAAGTAGCCGTTAAATTTTATTCATTTAGACTTATAAAACTTTCTATTAGCAAATTTCCACCTTTTCTTCTGCTATTAAAATGCATATTTAGTGAAAATTAGTAGGAACCAGTCTTTTAAAAAATTGCTGCTTAAATGATTTACAATTTTAATGAAATTTTCTATCTTTGTAAATGACATATTTTATTTAGATTATGCTTATAGGGTTGTCTTCTGGGAAAAATTGCTATGTAATCTTGGATTAATCTTTATAAATGAGAACTTTATAATAAAGATTTTTTTTATTGGAAGAGGTGTTTGAATATGAGAAGGATGTACATAATGTTTGCATACTTTAATGCAAGTATTTTAATTCTTAAATTATTTTATTTTGCAAAGTAATTTGTTATTACAAATTGCAATTAATACTTTTTAATTGCCTGTATCTCCAACTTAATATACACAAGATTCTATTTTGCTGCCCCTTAATTGTAAGATTGACTGTTAAATTGGGAAATTAATGTTAATTTGATTCTGAAACGATTTTGGATACTGTTTTTAGCATCATTTACAGTTTTGAATATAGTTTGTTTAAATAACCTTTCTTTAAATTATATATTAAAAATAGTTTAGAATTTGAATATTTCTTAGAAAATGTATGTAACTGCATAATATTGTATTCGTATTAATCTACTTTTTTACTATTTTAAAAAGTGTTGATATATTTCTTGTATAATGCGTTTGTGATAGTATGTGTACTTTTGTGATAACATTACATTCAGATGAGAATTTTAACAAATGTTAAACTGTGTATGAAACTTCTTGTAAAGTTGCCCCCCCCTTTTTTTAGTGTTGAAAATTTTGAAACTTTTGTGAAAAAATTCTTGGATGGCAGTTTAGAACCACACTTGAAATCTGAACCTGTTCCTGAAAAGAATGATGGGCCTGTTAAAGTAAATAAATCTTTTAGTGAATATATTGCTTAGTTTGTAAATTTTTAATCTTTGTTTTATTTGTTGTAAAAACAAATTCTGTGAACTAAACTGTGGAATCAGTATTAAATTTAAATATTAAATCTGTTGCAGATAGCTGTTGCCCAAAACTTTGAAGAGCTTGTAATGGAAAATGACAAAGATGTCCTGATTGAATTTTATGCCCCATGGTGTGGACATTGTAAGAAATTGGCTCCTACTTATGAAGAACTCGGACAAAAGGTCAGTTTTAAATAAATTAACTTTTGAGTAACTGTCTTTTGGCGACCTGTTTATTTCGGCACATTAAATTTTTAAGTTGTTAAATATCAACAATATGTGTATTTTTAAAAATTTACCTTGATTATTTCATTAGACTGAAAAACATGAATTTTAATAAGTCAAAGCAAATTTAAAAGCATATGTTATAAAGAGAAATGAGAAGAACTTCGTAATTAATGCCAAAGAAGGCAATTTTTAAAAAATCTTAATTTTAACATTAAACAAAAGTGGACAATGAAATTTTTTATTGAGTTTGAATTTCATAACATTAAAATTTGTTATAATTTGGGTATTACATTAAATATTAAACATTTTGCTGAAATAAAATAAATGTAATCAAAAGGTAGTTTTTTGAGTTTATATTTACTCCCTTCTATATAATTGGAATATATAGTTTCCATAAGAAAATCTAAACAAATTACTCATCTGGCAATAAGCCTGTTTCCTTGCTGTGTTAAACTTTGTTTTGTCTTTTGTTTCTTGATTCATTTTTACCTCTTTATTTTGAGTGAATATTTAATTTTATCCAGAATATTTCTAATGCTTTGCAGCTTAATCAGTGAGGTCGGTCATTATTAAGTGCAACGTTAAAAACATTCCGTAAAACAATCTGAAATGTTTACATTTGACTTTGCTGTTGGACAATATGTATTAACATTTTTTTTTTCATTTATAGAATATTTTAGAGGTTTTTATAGCATTGATTTCATTTCATATTTTTATTTTTTAAAAAAGGTTAATTTATCAGTTTACGAAATTTTGTTTCACTAGCTTATTTTGAAAATTTGCACCATTTTAAAGAGTTTTGTACTTTGTAAATTTTAAAATAACTAAATTTTGATTTAAAATATCAATATTATCATTAGCTCCAAATAGTGTGAATATTGGAACTTTTCAAACTGAATTAGTGTAATGAAGTAAATGCATTGAAATTTGTTATACTGCACTGAACATTAAAGCTATTAAAGTATTTAGTTGCCTTTTTATACATTTTTTATTAATAAGCTTACAAGCATAATAAGTTACAAGCTATTCTATATTTAATTTGTAGTTGGAAGGTGAAGACGTAGATATTGTGAAAATGGATGCTACAGCTAATGATGTTCCACCTACATTTGAAGTTCATGGGTAAGTTCTTTAAATATTTTTAGTTTATAGATAAAACATGGCTTAGACTAATGCAAGAAGAATGTATACATTTTCTTATATAAATTAATCAGCACAAATTAAATGCTTATAACAATTATTACAAAGCATTTCATTTAATTCATTATTTTTAAATGATCTTAGATTATTAATAAAGCTGTACAAGTGATTTTCCTTGTCTCAAAATACTTAGATTTGTAAACCTTTTTGATTCTGAGTGTTAATATTGTAAATTTTGTTTAAATCATAAGAATAAATTACAAAAATGCTCTGTGAAATTTCAACTGATCTTTAAATTTTTCAGATTCCCAACATTATATTGGGTACCTAAAACACACAAGTCTAGTCCCAAGAAATATGAAGTAAGTGTACTGTACTTCTTTGAAATTTGTACTATATTACTGTCTGTGTACATGTTATTTCATTGTATATCATTTGCTTTTCAAAGATATAAATGATGTAGGTACCTAGGAATAAGTTTAATCTATACTTATAATAAAGCTCAATGTGTGCGTGTGCGTGCATGTGTGTGTGTGTGTGTGTTGGCGCTCCACAGGCCAGACCGTTGGACCTACAGCTACCAAATTTGGTACATGCATACCTTGGAGGTTCGGAATGTGCACCTCGGAGCCCTTTTTTTCGAATTTTTAATTAGAATTTGAATTAAAATTTAAGCGAAACTTCGAAGTTTTTCCGTTATAACTTCCGAAAATATTATTGCACAAACATGATTTTTACATCAATTTACAGATAAAAAAATTAGCTTTCTAACGGTATCAGTTTTTTTAATTTATAACGTGAGTTTCTATTTTTAACGAATTTTTAAAGAAATATTTTAACCATGTTTTTATCACGTGACTGGATAAAATAAAAGAATGCCGGAAGTTCAAATTAAAAAAAATTATCATCGCAAAATAAATCTACAGAAATGCAGCTGTCAGCACGTGACAGGATAAAATAAAAGAAATATAAAATGTGATATTTTCTTTAAAAAATAAATGCAAATGATTCTATGATCGTTTGCAATATCTGTATCATTAATTCCATAAATTATCTTTATTTACAGTAAACCTGATTGAATTTAGATAGGATATGCATTGAAATCCGGACTTAATGGCATATTTATGTAATCGTTTGCAATATCTGTATCATTAATTCAATATTTTTTTCCTTTTCTCGCTTTCTTTGAAAAAAAAGCATATTTCATATTTTGGCAACATCATCGAAAAAAACATTTTTAATATTTTGGAAGCATAACCGATGGTTAAAACTGATTGATTTATAAAATTAAAGAATATTATTAGGAAAAGGTGTTCTTTTAGAACTTTTCGTCCATCATCTTAAAGAAAATATTGCTTTCAGGCCAATCAATTCCTGGATTTACTTCTAGGCTAATGAATATGTGATTTAATTGAAAATTTTAGTACGCATTACTCATGGCGAACCAGCTGGTCGCCAAAGGCGGCTAGTTTATAATAAAGTTGAATTCAAATTACAGTGATGTATATAACATACATAAAAATCATTCACAATAGAGCAAGAACTATTGCTGTATAGTGACATAAATAATGGATATTGCTGAGTTGACAATTCTTTATTATCTGTAGCTGGACTAATTTTATAGTTGAACTACAGAGTAATTAATAACTTTTTTTTTTTTATTGTCTGAAAGGAAATCTTTAATATTATAGAAACTCCTCTATATTAAAAACTGATCATTAGGACTAAAACAATTCTTAAAAGACAAATATATTAAATTTCCTTTTTCCTTGGAAAACATAATTCTAGAAATAGACCTGTGAAGTATATCTCCAGCAAACTTAATATAAATACTTAACTATGAATTGTCCCCATACTTTGCTACTTTTATGAAATATTTTAATCTTGTAGTTTTGAAATTAATTGAGCAAATTACATTTCCTTTTGGTCTGAAAAAAAAATCAGTTTCTGGTGTATTTGGGATAGTTATAAATCTCATTCTTTGTATTGAAAATGTTCAAAACTGAAAACTACATATATACATTTTTTTCCTAGGGTGGCCGAGAAATCAAAGATTTCATCAATTACATTGCTAAGCATGCTACAAATGAATTGAAACGATATGACCGATCTGGCAAAAAGAAGTCCAAGGAAGAGCTATAAGTTAACATCACTCTTTTAGGAACTATTTTTCAATGTGCATAGTTTGTGTTAAGCATCAATCATGTTAATCTTGTTACATATTAATTGAACAAATGTGGTTAGGCATGTTCTGATCATCATCTGTTTATGCGTTCCAAATTGACTCTGTGGGACCTAAAGTGTCTTTTTGTAATAAAATGTTTTTTATACTTCTGCAGTTTCTTTTTTTTTCCCCTTATGGGTGGAATTTTTTTGCTTATTTTTGTTTTATTTCTTTAATGGGTAATACATATGAAATTATTTTAGTCTTTTACTAATCTTTTTCTTGTTATTTTAAGATTGAATATCTACTGAACATCTTAAAAAAAATCTATGTAATTTGTAATAAATATGCCATCATGAATTTCATAGAAGTACTTGTATATTCATTAGATCAATCAAAATATCTTTGCAGTGCAGATATTTAAAGCTGAACAATTTCTTTGTAGAATAATACACTTGTATTTAAAATGATCTGCAAAAGCCTTAACCTTGAATGTTTCTTGTACATTTGCTCGTATTTTATGTAATTTTCTATTTAAATCGATTGAAATAAAGGTAGTTCTTTTTAATTTGTTGCATAATTCTTACAAGTGGCCAATTTTTATTTTCAATTATAAAAACATTTGCTTTCCTTTAATTATTTCAATTTGAATATCTATGGCTTTCCTTGATTATTTTAAATGCAAAGAACCAGACCCTGGTGCCAACCAATAGTCTAATTTTGCTAAATTAATTTAGATAAAAGCTTTGTATATGCCATTGGTCATCTTTTCTCCATCATATGTATTTGAAATGAATGTCTCCCAAGTTCTTTACTATACATTTTTTATGGGGGGGGGTGCTGATATACCTTCTAACCATTTTGGAAGCTGATAATCTTGGATATGCCATTAATAGCTGTCTGTTCTCCATTATTTTTAAAGAGATTACGAAATAAAATCTTGGCAGAGTTCCCAAATGCAGATTTGTAAATACTTGTAGTTTAGCAGAGTTCTCGTATTCGTTACCTAGCTTTTTTTGTGCGTGCGGTACAATATATAGTTGTTCGACATGACTAAATTAACACTATTAATATGGAGTGTGAACAGTTGATTGTTGAAAGAAGCGTCCGATAGAAAAGGAGGGGTGGGAACAGAGAGATGAATAGCTTGGATTTCAATATAGTCTTGTTTTAAATAAGTAGAAATTGGATGCATCAATTCAAATAAGTTGAAATTGAATTCTTGGTTGCTTATACATATGGGTACGTATTTTACAATCATTATTATAATTAACAAATTCTCACCATTTAATATATGAATTTGCTGACAACTTACTTGCATTAATGAGGAATCTTTACATTTGAGGTGCATATTATTTATTTTGAAATTTAATGTGTATCAAATGGATATTTTTTCAAAATTTATATATTATCCGAGTTATCAAGGCAACATGAAAATACAGGAAATTTACAAATTGTCTTAAACAGTTAAATTTTGAAAAAAATCCTTAAATGCTAAAAAAATACAAAAAAAAAAAAGTTCCTTGCTCCCTCTCCCCCCAATCTAGAAAATGTATCTCTGAAAGTTGTAAAAATAAGATTATGACCATAGCTCCCCCCAAAAAATGCTACCAAACATGACTGAGCAACTGCTCATTTTCCATTCATTCCCCTTTTTTTTCTGTATAAATTAGTCTAATCACGGTTTGAGAACAGTGGGTTTTCATTCCATGAGATCTTGAATTGCCGTTAATGAACAAAATATGTGACATATAAGTACTGAGAGAATAAATTTCGCTGGAGGGGCAAATAGCAATATTAATTTGCAGAAGCGTCACAGCAATGTTTAGTCACTCGCACTTGAGTTAAATAGTTTCAGCATTATTTGAATCATTGTGAGCAAGTTCAAAGTATATTAGTTTTTTAAAAAACAAGAAGCTGCTCAAAATCTATTTAATACAGATCGGATGGATAAAAATATGAATCCTGACTGTTGAAGGGGTTAGAGAATTTCTGTAAATTTAAAATGCTACTTACTACTTCTCAAGAAGATAAAGTTCAGTGGTATGGAAAAACAAGTACTTGCCAAACCAAAACACCAGCATCAAAAGAAGAAAATGGGAAATTATATGCGTTGAAAAAAGGGATAGGGTGGCACCACTGATATTGAACTATGTATCAAAAGAATACAATAGATGCCTTAAAACATAAAATTTTATGCCAGAAAATAGCTGATTTTGAATTTTTTAGTTGAAGAAACAATTTAAACTGTTAAGGACATAAAAACTTGGATCAGATTCGTTCTTAATATTTCTGATATGTCAATGGATGTAATTTTCACTAACAATCAAATAGCCGAAAAAAATTATATTAAGTCGTAAATAAAAAGTTATTACAATATTTTTACAGAATAGCTCCATTTTTGCCACAATCTCTTAAAATAAGAAATCTTTAAGCATTAACAAATTTGTAATATGGTTTGATGAAGCTTTAAACAGCATTTCAAAAAAGAAAAAGTGCCAAATGGATTTTATTGTAAGATATTGGTGTCAGTGGTGAAAAAGTTTTTATAGTATCTTTAATTTACGGTATAAATTACCTAAAAATTTTGCAACATAGATTTTTTAAATTTTATTAGAATGTAAATCTTTTTTCAAACAACTATACAGATTTTAGTTAATAGAATTGTTTAAGTTAAACTGTATTTTCTATTGCCATAAAGAATAATTTGTTGCTTATTCCAGGTAAATTTGATACAATTTCAAATCAAAATTTATATTACCTTCTCGGGCTTTCATAAAATTCGATACATTTGTGTTGTTTATATAGATTTGAAAAATACCAAATTTCATTATCAACTCTTTATTGAATTACCAGTTTAAATTTTCAAAAATTTATCCAAAATTGTATTTGAATATTTTTAAAAATCTCCAGCAGTTCTAATTATGTTATAGAGCTGGAAAAGGGATCATTTTATAAAATTATTTTTCATGCTCATTCTTATGGTATATATAAATCTAAATTTGGAAAAAATATAGATCTTGGATTAAAATTTTATCAAATGATTTGCAACATTATTAACTATTTATAGAATAACTTATAAAATTTGTTATTTGGCACAATTTTTCATAGTCTTTCTTGTGATATACAACATATAATATTAGCCTATATAATGTATATGATTACAATGAGCATAAAAAAAAATACTAGAAAATGGTATTTTCCAATTTTGTGGTACAATTAGGCATACTGCTAAAACGTTAATTTGTTTTTGCTTTCTATTGCTTTTGTTCAATTTTTGAATCAAAAACATGATGTAAAATTTTTGAAACTTTATATTGTAGTAAATAAAAAATGAATAGCTTTACGTATATGAATAATGAACATGTCCAAAATTAAAAGTGTGAGATGATGGAGTTTTATCGATTATGTTAGGATAATCTTTGTTTTCTCTTTAATTTGTTAATAAGCTGGTTGATTGCTGTACAGTGGCAAAAAAGGCTGATTTATTTATAGAAGCAACGAATCTGTAATTGAAGAAAAGCTAAAGAAATTTTTTTATAGCTATATGGATTGTACACATAAAAGAATCAGAGTTATGAAAGAAAAAAAAAAAAAGGAAATATCAGTTTTATTTAATAAATAGTAAATTACACTTATAATTTTTCTTTAAGGTAAAAATTTTAAAACTTGTGTCTAATATTTTTTTTGGCACTAATTTGATTATTGTGAATCCAAAATTCGAAAATAACTAGATGTAAATTCAGTTAAGATAGTTTTAATGAAACCTTTTAAGATGATTTTTGCAGATATTATTATTTTTTATAATATATAAATGTTATAGCTTCTGCAATCGTTAAATTGTTGTTCCATTCTACTTGCTTATTTCTGTTTAAAATTTATATTGGAAGAAACGGGTAGGTGAAGAAATGAAGAAAATTGCTATGTCATATATGTTTCTTCATTCTTAATACAGATGGCACCACACAACAGATGCTGGGAAAGAGAGTTAGCAATGTCCACAATAGATTGGAGCCTTTAGAAATACGGTTAGTTGATTGCTGTACAATGGAAAAAAGACTGATTTATTTATTGTTGTTTTAAATAAGTTGTAATTTGTAGATGAAATGGCTCATAAGAGCAATAATACTTGCTGTAAAAAAATAAATATATATAATTTTATAGATGATTTAATTGAGAATGTAATGCATTAAATTATCTTCATTTTCAACTGTTTTTTAAGAGGCATATTTAAATAATCTAAAAGAAGAACAAACTTTACTTAAGTTGATAAGGCATTGGTTAAAACAGCCAAAATAATGCCATTTTGTTATAAGTGGAATTCAGTAATTGATGGCATGCGTTTCGTTATTGCTATTAAACTGGTCATTTTTTATCTATTGTATTATTTCATTCCTAAGTTGTCGAAAAAAATGCACAGAAATTTGAATGATCACTCAAAAATCTATGTAAAGTTTTGCTATTACATTACCAAGACTTCAGTTGTAATGAAATTAGATAGAAATTTAATGGACAAACTAACTAAAGGTGGTATTTCTGAATTTTTGAAGAAATTACAGACACTAGAAAACTAAATTGATAAAGATAGGGAAAGGTGTACAGCAAGTGGTTTTAGAATAACTAAATGACTGTGTGTACATAAAGGAATGAAGGTATGTTCCAGAAACGAAGTTCTTAGCTTTTGCCGGGTTAACAAAAATCAGAATTTCACTAATACCATAAAAGTAGTTTAAACTGTGATTCCATCGAAGTGCCAAGTTACTAAACATAGAGGGAAAAAAACCCCGTCACATGATAAATTTATTTGGGAGTATACAAAATGGAGTTGTGCAATATTTGAAGATGAATAAGCCGACTCTTCGATATATATAATAAAAATATTCTCTAAATGCAAAAATGCTGTGAAAAATTTCTTTTTTTAAAATCGGAACAAAGGGTGAAAAGAATGAACTGGACAAAACTCCCAAATTAATTGGACAGCCAAATAAAGGGATAACGTGATTTGGGGTGTTGACACCCAAATCTTACAATTTGGTAGCGATGTTATGAAATACGTAAGAAGATTAACAGAAATCTCTTTACATTACGTCTATTTTTAAAAATTCAGTTAATATTATTACTTGAGCTAGTAAGGTACTAAAAATGTAGTTAGAGTTTATGTGATCAGTAGGAATGTAAATGTCCAATACACATACACATTTGAAATATTCGTTCTTAAACTGGTATCTTTTGCATATGATCTTTTTCCAGAAAATGAAAAATTTATATTTCATTGAGATGCAGCTCTATTCTGATTTGGCACTTTATGCGAATAATGGTTTCAAGACACACATATTTAATTACTGGAATGGCCTGAGACAGTCCTGACTTTAATCCAATTAAAACTCTAAGGAACGAGCTAAAGAATGCCCAGTAAATTGATGTAATAATTCAATTAAAATATTACGTTATTGAAGCTGAAAAACAAAAGTATTGGTGAATTATATGGGACTGTGTTGCAAGATTGTAACTGATGTGCTGAAAGTTACACAACTGTGCATTAACTACCTTGAATGGGAGTTCTCATATATGTCATTATTTCTATATTTTCTTCTTCTTTATGTTACTCCAATATAAATAAGCATTATAAAAACTATTTTATCAAATTCTTGGTTGATATATGAAAATAATATGCAATTTTATCGCATTTCTTTTAGTAAAATTGTTGTTACGAGCTATCAGATCTCAAAACTGCACTTTTCACAAAATTTCCACAATTTCGGCCACACCATTGTAAGTGTTTTACATTTCACATTTGTTATAGAATCATTAGGGCATGATAACTGCGAGTTTGCGAGTGTTTCGACATAACTTCCTTCTGGTTATGTCTTCTTAACGATTCGGAACTTAGGTTCTCCTGGTTTGTCGGACACCCTGGCTGTGCCTGTTGGTAGTGATGTTGCTGTAAGCTTCTCCTAAGTGCTGTGTAAGACTCCACAGTTGAAAGTCATGGGGAAGTGTCTTTCTATGTTTGTAATAGAATTGTTGTCACAAGATTTCGTTTTGACTTAAGCATAAAGAAATTGATATTGAAAATAACTTGCTATGTTTAACATCTGCGAACTGAAAATACTTTCATTAAAATATTGTAACTAAGAGAAATCAAAATACACTAAAATTTATTTTTAATTACATAGTGTTATTCTGCGCATTTTCAACAGGTAAATACAATTATGATTACTAATATGTGAAACTGAAGATATAATAAAAATAAAATGAAATTTACTAATTTAAAAAGAATAATTAATGTGAAATTTTAAATATTTTTCCGGAATGAACGAAGTTTTAATGTTTTTATTCTATATATCTTAATGAAGAACATTATTTGTTTTCCAACTAATGACCGAATATGCATCAAGTAGTTGCTTCCAAGTCTTCTCAGCACCGCAGACAGAATAAATAGCACCCTGACAATAGAATTGCTGTTAAAAGAGTAGTATACGCACAAAGATATTATCTTTGGTACCTTTGCCTTTTGCAACTCAGAGAATATATCAAGAGCGATTAAATAGGAATTTGTTTACATTGCCATTAAGCAGGCTATCATTTCTAATTATGACTCAATAGCTAATTAGATAAACAGTGAGAGACAGAAATTCTTCCAAATGAAACAAAATATTTTGAATGAAATAAAAAATTGCACTATGCTATTTTAGTCAATAAAGTATTGTCTAAAATATTATACAGAATCCTTATTGTAATTATTATATATTGTGTTGACTATAAATACGTCAGCTCCTGACATAGGGGTAGGGCGTCTGCTCCGTGATCTGTGAGTTCCAGTTCGGCATGGTTGCTCGTCTTTTTTGTTCTATCTGTGAGGGGTGTGAATGTGCCCCTATGTAAAAAGGGGTTGTTCAAGCAAATGTGGCACATGAAGTCATACTCTTGGCTCTAGTTGGCGCTACTGAAAAAAGAAGAGACGCTCACTTGGTTTAAATCCCTAATAGATAAGAATCAACTGGTTTGTAAAGTGCCATAAGTCACAACACAACACGATAAATACAGTCAATTGTATGGGAGTGAGAAGTACGAATTATCGTGTTTCCGTATAAACAAGAAAATAAAAAAAAAATCCTTATAATGAAAACTATGGGAAATTTATATTTCTTGAGGAAACTGCAAAAATCATGTTTAGAGTTTCAAGTTTGTAAATTTCAAACTCCTCAATTTTTATGTCTTGAATATTTTTGCATGCTTTTCTTTACAATTAGGAGTTAATACAAATAAATCTGTAAAATATTGTTATAATTTGGAAAAAAATCTTGAATTTTTTTTAAACTTATATCAACAGACTAGAATAATAGTTTATTATGTCTTTGAAGCGTTTTTATGTATTTCTAGTGTACAAAGCAGTCGGAAAAAAATAGAAAAAAAATGTTACAAAGTTTTTCCAGTTCACGGTAATCATGAATATTATTTACTTTGAATACAGGCATTTTATTTTAAACATTAAAAAAACTAAAACATCAAAATATATCCTATTCTTTATATGTCTAATCTTTATTCTGTTTTTTCCCTTCTCCTTCCCCAAACAGTTATATTTTTTATTACTCCAGGATTTCTCTAATTTTAACTCTTTCTAAAGATTTAGGTACATAATAAACAATTCAAGTGTAAGACTATTTAGTTAAATTGATTTTAATGCATGCTGTAATGCTTAGTACAAGCGCTCAAATCAGTAAACTGCTAAAAAGAGCTTTACAAGTCCTGCACCTCGTAGCAACTACAACTGCTTTAGTTATTTTTACATATTTGTAATGCAGGAACACAAATACAATCTATTTCTGAGTGGAAACCAACTTATATAAACTAACGGCGTAGTATTGTAATATTAGCAAGAACCGATTTAGGTCTTTGGAGCAAACATCCGGACGAAATACTGTTAGCTATTCAACATTAAGTATCCAGAATTAACTACTGATCCTCCCAGGTTTACTGTCGCTTATCTGATGATGTGGAGAGGAAGGGAGCGGATTAGAATACTACTAAGAATAGAATGTTATCGTTTGCACACAAAGACCCCAAGTTAAGCTTAGATATCTGATTTCACTTACCTTCAAATTGTTAATAATTGGTATTTACTCTTTACCAAAAAAGAATTTGTTTAAAGTTGATATTACCTCAATTTAAAACTCAATTGTAAGTTTAACAAATAGACATTTAGAAAAAAAAAATATTTAATCTAGCAGGAATGAAAAATATTTTGATATATTCAATATATAATATATATTTAGTATATATTTTTACTTTATAATATTCATAAATCTATACTTGTAATAAAGCTATATGTGTGTGTGTGTGTGTTGGTGCTCCACAGGCCAAACCATTGGACCTACAGCTACCAAATTTGGTGCATGTATATCTTAGAGGTCGGGAATGTGCACCTCGGAGCCCCTTTTTTCGAATTTTTAATTAGAATTTGAATTAATTAAAAATTAAGTAAAATTTCGACTTTTTTCTGTTATAGCTTTCGAAAATATTATCGCTCAAAGAGGATTTTTACATCAAATTAAAGATTAAAAAATTAGCTTTCTAATGGTATCAGTATTTTAACATATAACTTCAGTTTCTATTTTTAAAAAAATATTTCAACTATATTTTTCAACGATATATTTTGGACAAAACAATAAAATTTAATCTGCACGAGCACGTTACGAGATTATCTTTTATCAATATGTTGTCATCAGATTGACAAAAATTCAAATTAAAAAATAAATAATGGTTGCAAATTAAGCATATAAAAATGTAATTTTCAGCTCGTATCTGGATGAAATGAAATAAATATGAAATATGTTTTTTCTAAAAAAAATGTGAAGAAAATTTCTTGTGACTTTTACAATATTATTAATTTAAAAAATTAGTTTTATTTAAGACAAACATAGTTATATATATATATATATATATACATTCAATTCATGGTCCAAAGGCTAATTTGTAAAACTTTAATAATAGAAATGCATCTATAAAAAGGGTCTAAATGATGTAAATAACTACATTGTAACATTAGTCTATAAATGCTTTAAAAAATAAAGTTTAGACTTTAAATAAACAGAGATAAACTTCAATCAACTCTGTTTCTAAAACTGACTGATTTATGAATATTTGAACATTACGATTCAATGTAAACGGGTAATTTTAAAGCACTTCATTGACCATTCCAAAGATGATACACCAATCAACTTCCAAGATTTCTCAAGACTGACTGGTCTAAGAATGCAAATATTGAATGTTCTAAACATTTCTATTCAAAATTGATAAGTCGATCCAATTTGATTGTTGAAGATAGAAACCTTCATTTATTTATTTGAAAGTTGAAGTGTTCGCAGAATATGATTCCTTAGAACTAAAAGATGTATAAAATTTAGACTTAATAATTTTTTTCCTCATGTTTTAAGACCAAAATAAAATAAAATATTATTATTCGCATCATTTAAATATTTTTGAAAATAAAACTAAAAACTGAATTTTATGGTGAATCTAAGTAATTTTTGTTGAATAATTCTTGAAATATTTCATAAATTATTGTAATTATTCAGTAGTACACATAATGATTCTCTTTTATTTATATTAAAAAAATGTTTGGTTTCCGCAAAAAAATGTTTTTATATCAATTTGCAGTTTAATCATTTCCACTTTAATTTAAAGTTGAAATTTTTAGAGAGCTGACAGATAATTAGAAAGATATACAGCACATTACGGGCTTAAAGAGTTTATAACAGCATGAGTGAATTATATGACTATCAACATTTGAACCTTAAAAATATTTTGATGAAGTAGCTATTAAAAGACGTTACATAAAGTATTCAATTGACAATGACAAGTCACATAAAGTATTTAATTGACAATGACGTGACATAAAGTATTTAACTGATAATTTTAAGTAATTTTTTTTTCTTACTGCTGTTTTTTAAAATCCCAGTAAGAGTGGCGAACCAGCTGGTTGCCAAAGGCGGCTAATCTAATATAAAAGTTGTTATGCTTTTCATGCTAAGACATTTTTAAAGAATTGTTGATAATAATTCACCTTTGTATCTTCTGTTATTATATCTTTCTAATTAATTATTAATTATTTTTAATTTTTTTCTGGTATTTTCGCATTTTCCTCGAAAAAGAGAGAATCTTGCCTTTTCATAAACATTGTTATATGGTATTGTCTGCAATGATTGTAACTAAATTAATTATATTACAAGCTTTGTGAGCATTAGCATTGGTTTTCTGTTACAATATGAAAGATGAGGTAAGCGTTAAGTCTAAACAAAACACATTTGATAGTCAATGATAGTAAATAATTTATTTTGTTAAAGTCGAAATGATATTAATTTAACTTATAAATTACATTTGAAATATAAACATCAAATAAAATTTTCTTTTTGGAGGAATCTAAGTGTAATTTTTTTCCAATTAAAATTAAATACTATATTTTACTATGTTTTTTTTTTTGCAAAATTTATTATGCAGTCATTTGAGCTGTGTTCGACGTTTATCAAAATCATCGCTTGATTTTGATCACATAAAGAATTTTTTAAATTAAATTCCACGGTTTAACTGGTTAAAATAATTCAGCAGATGTTCAGATTGTAGATATCAGATTAAAGAACTGCCAGATTTACAATAACACAGGAAGGGTGAAATTGCATAAAAAGTGTTTTTAATACCAAATCTATATTGCATAAGGTATGTAAAAGCATACGGTATATCACGTTATGTGAAGCCTTATAAAGTATAATTCAAAATATGAGCTGCTTTTACAAGTGAGCATTTTCCCATTCGCTTTTTTGAAAGCATCGGATTGCAGAATGAGTTGGATTGGCAAAGTTCTGAATTATTGAGGTGCATTCTACTTAACATAGGTTTCAAAATTGATTCAATATATTGTTTTAACTAAATACTTTATTTGATCAACTAACATTTTATTAATTGACCAGATTTTAAATCTTTATATCTAAACATTTTTGTTTTTATAAACTTTTGAAAATAAATTTTTAGTCATTTTTTTTACCATTTTTCTAAGCATTGAGCTTTTTTTTTTTTTAAAGTTAAAATCACCACTCGTATCACGAGTTGTTTGCTTCCTTTGATAAGAAGTGTCAGTTACACCGTATAAATCTAATGAAACAATTCTTTCTAAGGTTCATCACATTAGGAGATTCGGCAATAAATAACGAATTTCCTGTCTTATTTATGGAGTAGAAAACAATATCTTTTTACAGGTTAACATTGCAGCTTATCTTACATGACTTGAGCAGATTCAGTGAAGTAGGACATGTAATTTATGGCGTTCTACTACAGCATTTTGGACCTTTTCAGTTATCTCTTGCCTTTTCAGAGTTTCGGCGAAATGGAACATTAAAAAATATCTGTGCCGAAAAGAAGTGAACTGCAAATTCTCTTATCACAAGTATAATAAGAAAAAGGTATTAACATTTAATTAACCAATTTCCTGTCTGAAACTAGATCTAAAAATAATACCTCTTTGGTTTTATTGAAATTTTATTCAACATATCCACTCTGATTATGGAACAGTAGACAAGTTCTAAACCGCCAGAGTTTAGAGTTTATATTTAGAGTCTATACTCACATTTAAAAAAATGCTTTACATGATACAGACAATTCAAATAATATAATTTATATTGTACGCTTTTTAACCAGGTCAACAATGTTCCATATGCTGTCTTTTGAGTCTTTTCAATTATATTTTGTCTTTTTAAAGTTTGGGAGAAACAAAACAATAAAAAAATTTGTATTAAAATCAAATCAGTTATACATTTTTTAACATAATAATTATCGAATAAAGTAATGACAATTTCTCTTGTGTAGATGTAATAATTACCTGATTCTATTCTCTTTGATCATGGTACAATAGGCTATTTCTAAACAAATAAACATAAGAATATACTTTCGATTGATAAAAAAAAATTATGATTTTTATTCCATACTAGACGCTTTTGGCAACCAGCTGGTTCGCCATGAGTAATGCGTTCTACAATTTTCAATTCAGTCACATATTCATTAGCCTTGAAGTAATTTAGGGCATTGATTGGCCTGAAATTAAAAATGTTTTTTTCTGTGATGTTGCCAAAATATTAAATATGTTTTTTTAAAGAAAGCGAAAAAGGAAAAAAAATATTGAATAAATGATTTAGATGTTGCAAACGATTACAGAAACCTTGGCTTTGCATTTATTTTTTTAGAAACTATCCCATTTTATAATGGAAAAAAAAATTATTGAATTAATGATAGAGATATTGCAAACGATTATAGAAGTATGACATTAAGTCGGGATTTCAATGCATATCCTGTCTAAATTCAATCAGGTTTACTGTAAATAAAGATAATTTATGGAATTAATGATATAAATATTGCAAACGATTATAGAAACCTTTGCCTTGCATTTATTTTTTTAGAAAATATCACATTTTATGTTTCTTTTATTTTATCCAGTCAAGTGCTAAAAGTTGCATTTCTTTAGACTTAATTTACGATGATAGTTTTTTTTTTATTTGAATTTCCGTCATTGTTTTCTTTTATTTTATCCAATCACGTGCTCAAAAAAAAAACATAATTAAAATATTTCTTTAAAAATTCGTTAAAAATAGAGGCTTAAGTTGTACATTAAAACACTGATGCCATTAGAAAGCTAATTTTTTAATCTTTAAATTGATGTAAAAATCATGTTAGTGCAATAATATTTTCGGAAGTTATAGCGGAAAAACGTCGAAATTTCGCTTAAATTTTAATTAATTCAAATTCTAATTAAAAATTCGAAAAAAGGGCTCCTAGGTGCACATTCCCAACCTCCAAGGTATACATGTACCAAATTTGGTAGCTGCAGGTCCAACGGTCTGGCCTGTAGAACGCCAACACACACACACACACACACACACACACACACACACACACACACAC
>JAPMOQ010060656.1:245785-262766 GCA_026543055.1 Argiope trifasciata
ATTATACTTTGCAAAGTATTCTTTATGCACTAACATTTTAACCTCTTGATATATAGCGAATTAAGTTCGGGTGCTTTGATGGTTTTGATTTACTACAAGAAGATTTCGATTTACTCACCCAAGGCAACTTGTTTCAGGCGCTTAAGAGGTTTTCAAGAAACTTCAATCTTTAAATATGACTTCTGTTGAAAGGATTGTAAGGAATTTATAATTGGATTCATTTCTTTTTCCTTTACCGTTTCTTGCGTTTTAAAGTGATAAGAAATAAGGAGAAAATAGGGCCACTAAGAGCAATATAGAGACCTAGTTCAAACTCGATTTGTCAGTCTAGACACAAATTTTGTATTTAAGCCAATAATTTATGAAATAATTACTTAAAGAATAAGTAAAAATATTGAGAATTATTTTTAATTATTTAACATTTCAGTCACACACAAAAAAAAGATGATAAAATAAATAAAAAACAAAAATAATGACTTTATAAACTTTAACATATAAATTTGAGACATGAATTATTAGAATATGTGGCTTTTTGTTTTATTTTCTTACGTGCTTTATACACATCAAATAACAATATCGTTACAATTTAGGTTATTGTTATTGTCTAATTTAGATCAGAATCATCTGTGAAAGTAAATCGTTCTTGATTATTTTTGTATTTTAAGTAATTTTTTCAACCATCTTTAATCACGTACTGATGTTCAAACTACCCAACTTATAATGGCGGATACGAAAAGCCGAAATATTGTGATACTATCCAAATATGTGAATATTCGATTTAAAATAAAAGAAATGCAAAAAACAACAAAGGTGGTGACATTTTACTTTTTGTTTCAGAATCTATCAGAAGTAAGGGGCCTTCAGGAATAATGGTCTTTATGTGCTTGACCTTTTGCAAGCTTCTCAGGCTGGCCCTGTCTTAAAAGATAGATAGCGCATTTTCAAAATTTACATGAACATAGTTATCCGTTCACTTGCATAATAAACAAAAAACTTGAAATTTCATAGCTATTTAATGAAATAAAACTTTGTCATTGTAGGGCTCTCTTATCGATAAAGGACGAATATTCTCCCCAATATAAAGTTTATTGCAAAAATATAAATGAATAATTACTGCATAAGCACTATGGTCTAGTTATTTGGCAGTTTATTTACAAATGTACAGCAAATGTTATTGCTGAAGGAACTGAGTTGTGAAAACTCTTTATTTTAAATAGAAAATATGTAATAAATATTCATTCCAACTTTTATTTCATTAATTCACAACAAAACATGCAAGTGTAAATTTTTTTTTGGAATTTCAGTAAGACAGAATTTTTATTGTTACATAATTTAATTTGTCTCAGTTAAATTATTGAAAATGTCAAACAATATTTTATAATCAAGAATTCCCCCCCAAAAATATCAGTGAGCAAAACAATGAATACTCAAAAAATGAAGATGAAAATAAATTGAAGCAAAATTTTTGAGGTAAAAAGGAGAAAAGTTGTGCTCTTTTCGGAATGTATATCATTGAATAATATTTTTCAGAGTTTCTTTTACTTAACAGAATTTCGTTGCTAAATGAAACATTGCAAACATGTTATTTATTGCATTATTGAATTGTTTTGACAGAATTTTTTAAAAAAATAATAAGATGACGTATTATATAAACAAATATTATCTTCGTATTATCCACGTGATATTTCTGAGAATTTCATTTATTTAACTGATTTTATTATTTCAGGGTTAAATGAGGCTTTAAAAACATGTTTACTATTACCAAATGGGTTTGAAAGAAAAAAAAATTAAAAAGTAATATATGGTCTACTATCCATATTTGACAAATGGTAAAAAAAACTGTTACTGAAAATCGTTTGAATAGATATCAAAAGAAAAAAATATCAGGAATATTTTTTTAAATAGATATTATATCTATTCCAATTATTATTTCACTAATTCAAAACAAAAAACAGCCATACTTAAATTTTTAAAACATTTACACTTTAAACAATTACGTTGTCTTAATTTTATTACATACTAGCCGCCTTTGGCGACCAGCTGGTTCGCCATGAGTAATGCGTTCTAAATTTTTAAATTAAGTCCCATATTCATTAGCCTTGAAGTACTTCCGGGCATTGATTGGCCTGAAATTAAAAATGTTTTTTTTCCCATGATGCTGCCAAAATATTTAATGTTTTTTTTTTTAAAAAAAAGCGAAAAAGAAAAAAAAAATATTGAATAAATGATTTAGATGTTGCAAATGATTATAGAAACCTTTGCGTTGCATTTATTTTTTTAGAAAATATCACATTTTATATTTATTTTATTTTATCCAGTCACGTGCTAAAAGTTGCATTTCTTTAGACTTGATTTACGATGATAGTATTTTTTTATTATTTGAACTTCCGTCATTGTTTTATTTTATTTTATCCAGTCACGTGCTCAAAAAAAAACATGGTTAAAATATTTATTTAAAAATTCGTTAAAAATAAAAGTTTACCTTATAAATTAAAAAAACTGATACCTTTAGAAAGCTTATTTTTTATCTTTAAATTGATGTAAAAACCATGTTTGTGTGGTCATAGTTTCGAAAGTTATAGCGGAAAAACGTCGAAATTTCGCTTAAATTTTAATTAATTCAAATTCTAATTAAAAATTCGAAAAAAGGACTCCGAGGTGCACATTCCCGACCTCCAAGGTATACATGTACCAAATTTGGTAGCTGTGGGTCCAACGGTCTGGCCTGTAGAGCGCCAACACACACACACACACGCACACACACACATTGAGCTTTATTATAAGTATAGAAAACTCTAAATAATATTTTATAATCAGAAATTTATCTTAAAAATCAGTGAACAGAATGACTCGTACTAAAACTCTAGAGAAGAAGATGAATTATAGTAATATTCTTCTTTAGTATTAACCAAATTAATGTATTATTTTTGAAATATCTTTCAATGAATGATGTTTTCTCGAATTTCATTTATTTAACGGTCATTTTTATTCAAATACTAAATGAGGTTTCAAAAATAAGTTATCTTTTGTATAACTGAACTATTTTGACTGAATTATAATATTTATTTAAAAATGAATTATGAGGTATTATTTTCTTCTGAAGAGATATTTTTTTAATTATACTTTAAATGCTTGATAAAAATAAGACGGAAAGTAAGGATTTTTTAAAGTAGATATTTGTATCAATTTTTATTTTAATGGTTTAGAGCAAATCGTTCGCATAAATTTTTGTAAACTTAATATGGAACTTTTTTCATGGAAAGTAAGAATATTTATATAAGCATCTCACCAAAAACTAATGATCAAAACGCTCCATATTAAAGAAAAAAAAATGAAAAGAAACTGAAGTATATAAACGTCACAGATTGAAGTGTGGGCAAGCTGTTCGAAAAAATGAAAAGGTATTTATTCAAAGTACATGCAACATAAGCGCTGTTTGATACTATGTACTGCTTAAAACGAAGGAGAGTAGTTATAACTGACCAGAATGAAAAAGTTCAATTCATGGAAATTGCTATCGGAAAAAATCCAGGTATAAAGGGAGTACAGTCTTTATGTTAACAGGGTATCAAAGTTGAACAAAAGGAATTCCTCTCTGCAACTAAAACTGACTGGGTTAGGCAATGTTGTATTAGTTTAAATCAATCAATGCTCACTAGGTGCAAACCGATTTTGTCACTTCAATGATCTTCCTTGAGGCAGCCTTTGAGAAAGTCTAATTAATTCTAAAATAATAATATTCAAAGCTTCATAATGCGGCTAACTTTGGGCGGAGAAAAATAGATCTTTCGCTTAAATATTGTCAAATATAAGCTTCAAAAATATTTTACTAAACATAACTAATAAGAATGGAGAAAATATATGAAAATTTAGATTGCATAATTTTTTCGGCAGTACATCTTTGACTCAAGCAACATAAAATATGTATTTGCGTCATTTTAAGCATTTTTCGCCAATTAGAATTACTTGCATAGGTAGAATGGATTAGAGAAAAAAATACGTATTTCTGTTACGAGTAGATAAATTTTATCTAAAAAATATCTAATTGGTATACATCATGTAATTTGTTTTATGCAGACCATATAGCTTGTATTTCAAAGATAGATTTTTTTTTTGTATTCAGTAATAAAAAACAAGAGGTAGGTTTTGAAATGCATTTCAGGGAATAACTTATGAGCGTCTAAAATTTATTTTATGTAACAAGGGATTTTTTTTTCTGTGGGATCGGCATAAATTATCCCCTTTGTTGAATTTCCAAGTTTAATTTTCTCTAAAAGAAAAACAAAATGTTGATAGTCATCTTGTGGTAAATTAGATTAAAAAATGGTTCGGAGATTGCGTTTAAAATGATTTTTATTCTAAAAAATGTATGAAACTGAATGTTGATACAATCAATGCGCACCGATTTAGCAGGTCTTCGGAAGAATCATGTGTCGAACTTATGACATTCCGATTGCCAAATCTACATGATCTCCAACCCAATGTAACTTTAAGAAGATGAACGAAATGCAGACCCGAAGAAAGAAAGACATTGTGAATTCTAATTAAAATATGATATTGCAAAAGAATTAAAACTGTCTTGTATGGACAACATTTCGAACGTGCTGGAATTCGGTTGGTTTGGTTGGTTTGGAGTTTTATGGCACAAGAGCCATGTCTGGCTATACTGCGCCATGCTGGAATTCGGAGTGATTCGGACTATTTCAAGACGATGATTTTTTTCCAGACTGGGATTGTCGCGCCAGAAGTGAAGAAAACTACAGACGCCATGACCTCTATTTCTTCTTTCTTTTGGTCAAAGAATTCTAAATTTCTTTTCCATCTGACAAAACAATGTATTGTGCAAATCAAATGTAAATAGTCTGAATTAAATTGTTTTTATAATTCGTAAGTCTGCATTCTTTTGTGTGGTATTACAATATCTAATCAAACTTAGCGCTGTAGGAATTGTATTAAATATTTGGATGCCCGTAGTTTAGCTAGAAAGAATAGTTCCTGTATTTCGTTTTTTTGTGAAAGCGTGTTATTAAGAGAACTTTTGTTAGAAATTGCATGATTTTCTTTTGTCCTTTTCTTAGTTTTTCTGGGATATCAATTTTTTTTGTGTTTCTTATAAAATTCAAACATGAATATTAACTTTCTTAGATTTTATTTTAAGTTCTTAAAATTCAATTATTGCATATTTTAATTCAAATAGAGTAAAAAAGCACATTCGAAAGTAATAGTGTTCAACGGTTTTGAAATTAAAACTAATTGTGATCTGAATTTCATTATTTTAGGCCAATCAATGACCACCTCAAGGGTGCGTTGCTATAAGTCAGTTGATAGTTACTATAAGGATATAATGAATGAAATAGTGATATAGTGTAGTACAGAACTGTATTTTCAGCAACACATTTATCAATCCAAATATAATCAGCGTTTTTGACGATCGTCTTCGCCCTTCATCTTCGTATAAAAATTGATTGAAAATCAAAGAACCCTTCCTTCGAAACGCTGAGTCGAATTCGCCAACTTTTATTTTATATGAAATTAATGCCTCCAGTCATATTAAAATCACATGGTATCAAATAACCGATGCACTTCTATAACCACAGGCCATTTCCGAGACATGCTTGAAAAGCATTCTCCCACTGTACATTCCCTGATGAAAAACTGAAACTGATCGTTAGAAACAACCTCTAAATAAAGCTTCTAATGTACCGATTGTGCCCATTTTTATTTCTTTTGAAAGCTCGCTACTCTTACGTGTGTTATCAAAAGTGGATTAACCCCCTAAATTCCAGAAAATATTGGAAAATAGTATTTATAATAGTAGTATAGAATTTTAGGATTGCAAAATATAGATGTGAGAGAGAACCCCTAGTCTCAACAATTAGACCGATTTTTCAAATTTTCACATTTAATTTCGCCCCTTTCCATTCTTATAGATAACTAATCAGAATGGAATGGTTTCTCATTATTATGTAGACATAATTTAAAATATCATTTTATTCTATATGATAAGATGTTTTTCATAAAAATTCGTCCTCAAATTTATATTAATGTCATGGACACCGAAGATGGCTAGTATTAATAAGAATATTTATTCGAGTTAATCAGTTTGCCGAATTACATCTTACCACAAAAAAGTATAACTAAAAATTGCACAATAATCAGAATGGATTATTTTGATTGCAAACTTGGAAACTGTGCGAACATTGACGAAATCATTCTAGCTTTTGAAATTGAGGGTTGTGTCAAAGTTTTATTTTGCAATATTTCTCGAAATGAAGAGGAAGGAGATAAACAATCATTGATGGCGTATTGAGGGGTCATAAGCATTCATGGAAAAGAGAAGATGGAAGATAACCAACCCTTAATAGCACATTTAAGAGTCATGAGCTTTCATATGCAATAAAACTTTTTGAGAGTGATTCGATGTTAAGGTTTGTTGAAATTTGCTATAAGATTTTCTTAAAGAAAATGTTCTGAGACGCTTTTTTTGAGTTTTTTTTCAAAATTTAGGAGTATATCTAGGTGATGATATATCTAGGAGTCATAACGTTTGGATGGACTTTTGAAATTGGCTCAGTAATTGGAATAACGAACTCTGAAGTGAGATCTTCCCATATAGAATGTATAGCAATATTTTATTTCTTTAATTTCTTCCGACAATGGAGTGCATTGAGATTGTAGTGACCTTTGACTACAACAATGATATATCTATTGTTGTGTTGTGATTTATGGCATTTAATAATCCGACCGACAGTTATCTGCCATTGATTTAAGTCAAGTGAGCGTCTTTTGTATTTCAGTAACTAATCCAACTAGGGCCAAGACCATGACTTAACTACTTCATGTGCCACATTTGCTTGCATAAAGCCTTTTTACAGAGGGGAGGGAGAACATTCACACACCTCAAAGATAGAACACAGAATAAGAACAACTATACCCGAACAGGGACTCGAAACGCCCAAATCGTGGGGAAGACGCACTATCCCTATGCCAGGACATCGGCGATGAGATATCTTAAGAATATGAATATCCATATAATGCAAAACTAGCGAAATCTGAGCAGTGGTTGAAGCTGGGCAACTAGTTTATTTTTTTATTTGAATATATACACTTTAAATGATTTAAAGTGTATATTCATATATAAACGCACTTTAAATCATTTAGAGCAAGTTTTCAATAAGAAATATATGTCTATCTCTAGGGCTTAGAAAATAACTATCGGGCCATGATTAGAGAGGAAATTTTGAGTATGTAAATTAATATTTCACAAATTTAGTTTTGAACAGTAATTAATTAATTGGCCATATTTCATTACAATGTCGTCCTTGTTTTTTTTTTCAAAGTGATCAGAATGTCGTCACAAAAATATGCTTTATCTGTTTGAGGCGCATTCTTACTGTTTGATTTGGGAACAGTAATCTGTCGTCGTTTCTTCGTAAAATCAACAAACTTTCTCTTCCCGCCATCGGAAAATGATGCAACGCGTCGTGAGAATGCGAATGAATGGAACACCTGTTAACGCAAGGGTCCCGTGACAGCACCTGATTAAGGGCAATCTACCCAAACAAAGCGTCAGTATGCTTTTGAATTAAACTTGGCTAGGTGACGTGGAAGCAGCCACGCTTCTTTAGGAGATGCATACATATTAAATATTTACCTCTTGACTCATGTCCTCGAACACAGAATGCGTGGCATTTTTTTTGAAGTATTATACTAAACGTGACGAGGCAAAGAGATTTTCATTTCTAAGGTATAAAATTGGTATTTAATTAATTATTTTAATGTTTGTTTTACAATAATTGTTTAAGTATATGATTACTGAAAAAAATATTAAAAAAGGAAATGTGGTTATTTTAGTACATTGATGATAATACACTCAGATAAGAATATTAATTTAATTTCTTCATAATCATTGATTATTCCTGAAGAGTGTTTTAGTTATTTAAGGCAGATTTATTTGTATTTGGCGGCGATAATAAGAATAAAGTTCTGGCAACATATGTAATATAAATACAAGGTAGAGAGTGAAGTTCTTGCTAGAACTTAACAAAAAAAAAATCTTTTCAGAAAGAATCTCTATCATTATCTGTATCTTTTAACTATTTTAATTCACTTTTTAAAGATCCCAATTTAAAAATCAGTTTCTGAGTTGAAAAAAATCGATGATCTTACTTTTGTCGTATTCATAAGTGCTTAATTTGCCCTTGTCAAAGAGATTTTGTTGAGATACGAAGGAGAGTTGAAGCTTCTGTCTTTTCGATACTCCACCCATTCTCTGAATAAATGCGCTCTATGAGTGACGTTTTATATTCATGTACTGAACTTAGTTTAATTAAAACACCTGACCCCATACATTATAATATCAAAACAGGCCATTTAAACGTTGCTATGCAATACATTAGACAGTTAGTATACCCACGAGTATAACAGGTATTTTATCTTTGGCTTTTTTTCTACTTTCCACAAATAATGAACATTTATCCACTAACGGGCAGCTGATATTTTCTCAGCGAAAAAAAGAGTTCCATCTTCAAAAGAATGCAATTTTGATCCCCTTGTATAAAATTAAAACACATTCTATCGATGCGTCTTTACAAGCATTATTCAATAATCATGTCTTTACATTATAATAATCATGCTGCTGCCCATTAAAGAGATATTGCTGGCGAGAGAAGAATTGTCTCTTTACATGTCAGATTATCTCAACAATTCTGATCATTAAAATTCAAATCACGTTTCCCAATATTTACTAAATCAATAGATCAAAATAAATTCAATTTGGCTGGTTTTCTTCTTATTCAATAAATTTCAACACAAGCTTCATGGATTAATTCATGGAATGGTCAGGTGCCTAGCTCAATTCAATGGAGTTATAATGCAACAAAATATGTTTATTCCCTATCACATCACACAAGCTCTATAAGAACTCGACAGAATTGCCTATAAATGCTTCAAAGGACATAATAATGCTTATGGATATAATAAGTAAGACATAAGACGCTCGGTGATTTGTTTCAACTGCAGAAGTGTGTCGTGTATCTGTGTTCTAGAGACATTGATAACAAACCAAACTTGGATGTTGATGTCATCTTACTTGATAATGAAGTTATTCAAGCTATTTTAGATAGAGATACTGCCAACGTTTTTCCATTAGAATAGTTTTTACCGTAACATGCCAAACTATAATAAGATATACGTTTTCTTTTAAAGAATGTTTAGTTCATAAATCACAGATATAAGACTTTTTTCTTAGTTTCTACCTCACTCTTTATAGTTTTAATAAATAATCTAAGTGCATTACAATACTATTTTTTATTTCCTAAGTCAATTCACTTAAATTATTGCTTAATTTATTTGCAAAATTGTTAAATATTTGTTAAGATTATAATAAAAGAAAGTAGGTAGGCTACGTTTAGTGATAAGTTTTACAGTCGAGTTCAAAAATAGCATCAGGTGTGAGATTCGATACTGCACTATATCTGAAATAATGCCATTTTACTTTTAAAAATCTCAGTTTAAAACAGAAATCAAATCAAAAAGAATTTGCAAAAAAAATCGCAAAAAGACATTTTTGAAATTTTATGTTACAAGTAATATTTAATTTAATTCAAATAATGAGACATTATTCCACATAAAATGTTATAACTTTAATATACGCATTGCAAAAGTTTTGGTAAAAAATGTGTTGTATGTAGGTATTTGGCGAGAAAAAAAAGGACAGAGATTGAAGCTCCGCTCCTCAAGCTGCATTAGCAAACAATTGGTAAACACTTCAAATAATTTTTTTATATATATAAATAAGAAGATTAAAACAGTTTATATAATTAACAAAGAATTTATTTAAAGAAAACAATCCCTTTTTTTTTAAAAAAAAATCTTCTTGATATCAGCTGGTTTAGCTTATCTGTTTTCAAATAAATTTTTCAAACATATTGCAGTAGAGAGGTATAAATCGTACTTGGTTGATTGGTCAAATGAAGTGCATTATTTAACTATTCATAAATCTAGTGTTCATTAACCGAAAAATACTTCTAACAGATCCTTTACATCATACGCGATGCATGAAGGAAAGTATTTTTTCAAAATTAGTTAAGATTCTAAGGAAAAGGTGTAGCTAAACTTCTAAAATTAAAGATGAAAAATTTTAGTCGCTCACATAAAATAAAAAAATGACCTTTTCTTTGCGTAAATTCAAGCTATAAAAAATAACAAGGTTGAGTGAAAAGTATATAATTTTCTCAAATAAAAGGATCCTGTAACTATTTTATAAGAAATAAAAGTATTCTTAATTTGCTAAAGTACTTAAAAATATAGCTTTCTGTTTTCATCCTAAACCGCCTAAATATACCATTGCTATATAATATAAATATTGAATGATTTATAGCAATGAAGACTATTAAATAGTTTGCAAGAATATAAAATAAATGACAGGAGTTAATCAAATTCAAAAACTCATAGAACATTAAAGTAATGTTAAGTAGGTAAAATGACGACATTAATTAAATTGTCACATATTAAACCTGAGAAATTAATAATCAAATGCATAATAACTATCAAATTAATAGATGCAGGGAGCCGCTTTTTTGCCCTTATGGGCAATGGTTTGGAAGTGAAATTTTGCTCTTTACAGAAGGCTTTTAATTAAACATTTTTCCCCTCGAAAATTTTCCCAATTAGTTCCTTTTAATTTTATTTATAGTAGATCTTATTATATTTAAATCATGTCAGTATTTTTATATCTTCAAGAAGCAATTTAAATTTTTTTTTTCTATACATTAAAACAGAGTTTCCCAAACTTTTTTGTGTCGTAGACCCTTGCCATGTTTTTCCGTATTGAATAGACCCCTTACTTACCTGATATTGATTTCCTGTAAATTTCTAACTGTAGTGAAGTTTACTGTTAAAAACTTAAAGTAAAAACACATGTTAATTTATACATTTAATAACTGCATTTAAATTTATACTACTCAAAATAAAATTTCGTATCTGTTATGTAAAATCTATGTAACATGAAATAAACATAAAATAAACTAACATAAGCGAAAAGTCAATATTTTTAATGAGAAGGATGAGACTGATGCTTTAACAATAAATTATCAACATTTGGCGTCAATTTTGTAAGGGTTAATCTTAAATCTCCTCGGCTGATGATGTCCAGTCGGTTTCTTTTATTTGTTAAGAGATTAGTAACAGCGCTAAACTACTATCAGTGTATGTGTTGAGATTTACTATCGTGGATCCCCATTTTCATTTCATGGACCCCCAAATTTTTTTTTCACTGGCGTAGACCCCTTGCAGGTTGTCATAGACCCCTAGGGGTCGATATAGACCACTTTGGGAATCACTGTATTAAAAGTAAATTTTGATTGTTACGGTCTAAAGATATAAAAAGTAGTAACAAATTCAATTCATCAAAAGGATATAAAAATCAGTTAAATTTGTAGCTCACCCACATTCTGATATATTTACTTTGCTAAATGTTTAGTACACAGTTTTAGTATTTGGGCTCCACCCTAATATGTGCTTCCTCATAATATTCTCTATTTACTTTAGAGACAATAATTTTTTTACCGTTTTCCATTTATGTACTTTGAAATAAAATATCTACTAACATTAAGCTTCAAGTATGAACAAATATCAATCTCTACAATGGAATTTTATTTTCCATAAAATTCGTTACGACTTCTGTTCACTGTAATATCTGTGAGAAAATTAAAAAAAGAGCATTAAAAGTAAATTCCTCTGTTGTTTGAAGAAAAAAGGAACGTGGAAGCTTCAGGAAATATATCGGAATAAAAGCATTCTAACGATTGATTAATCAAACATTGCACTTGTTGGTCAAAGTACTTGTAGTGTCCTTTTGTGATTTTAAGTGCACGTGGAGTGTATGTAAACAGAATTGTCTTGCAGCTCTTAAAAAAATCATTGATTTTATTGTCGGTATCTGTTTTTGGAATGAATGAACCCTGCACAACTGCTGTGCAATCGAAGAATATAAAATCCAACAAAGCTATCCTGAAAATGTCAGGATTTTCAGTAGGCTTTAGTAGCTTTCTGGAGAACAGCGCAATTTCTTTTGCGTTATGTTTTCATTTGTATTTACATCGTATTTAAAAGTATTTTAGAGTCTACGTTTGAAAATAATAATTTTGATTTCACACACAAACAAAATAGCGAAACTGGTATCTCCAAAAATTTCCGTCTATGAGAAACTGTAGTTGAGAAAAAATTCATTAGTGTACGATCTTTGATTTTTTAAAACGTTTTTTTTTGGTAATTAAACGTTAGGATGCGGTTAATGCACGTGCTAGTAAACAAAAGGTACATTTTGTAAACCTTTTCTTCCCAATCGATTGAAATCAAAATCTGGCATAGAAATATAAATATTAGACATAGAAACATAGAACTAGAGCTGTTTGGCACAAAATCACAGTCAAATTGCATACATTTCATGTGTTTTTGAACTACAGTTTTTATATGCATGTAAAAGTACAAAAGAAACAGCCAGCACTTTCACAAATTTGGCTTGAAATTCCATGCATATCTGTACTTTAGATATTAAATCTATGAATTAAATTTTATCTATCTAGTTTCGTACATTTTTTTAGTTGCCTTGTTCTAATGTACTTGGACAGTCATAGAGAAGATTGCTTCTAAATAGTATTTGTTTAAAATCCACAAATTTCGTCCGTATAGCTCAATTTTTTCTTCTTTTGAATGTAGATGTTTGTCAATGTCAGTTTTTTCCCCTTACGATTACAATGCTTTAACTTCGAATATTTTGTATAATGGAATATAAAAATGATAAATAAGAGAATTTCAAAGCATGACAATATTTCAATAATTCAATACATTGCAACTTTATTTAATTTTAAAAAATTACTCTTAATTATTTATTATTGATAAGGTGAACACCAAAAATTTATATCAATATCAATTCAAATCTAGTGAGTACAAATCCAATGCTGGCGTCCTGTCATAAGGGTAGCGTGTCTTCCCCGTGATCTGGGCGTCCCGTGTTCAAGTCCCGGTTCGGGCATAGTTGTGATTCTGAGTTCTATCTGTGAATAGTGTGAATGTGCCTCCTGCAAAAAAGGGATTGTGCAAGGGAATGTGAAGCATGAAGTAGCTAAGTCGTATTCTTGGCCCTAGTTGGCGCTGCTGAAGAAACAAGAGACGCTGATTTAGGCTTAAAATCGCTGACAGCTTTCGGCCAGCAGGCTTGTAAAGTGCCAATAGTAACAACAAAATAAATAGAATAATTTAAATAATGGAAAGTAATATTGTATTTTATATATAAATATCGGATAATGATCTATAAAGGAATATCTCTTTGAACTTAGAAACTTTCGACTTTTAAACCAAGACCTTATTCTAGGTCACTACAGCCTTCAGAATCAACAGCTAAATCTTAAGCGATTGATGTTGTTGAGACGGTCAACAAGGTTTTACCTGAATGATTTCATATTCACATAATTCTATAAGATGCTTAGAACTGTTCAGGTCTTTATTAATTCGGCTTCAGCATCAATAAAATTCTCACTTTTGTTCGTTTTAGAAGGTTGAAATTAAAACTTTTGGTCGATTTTATTCAGTAATGGGGTAAGAAATGTGAGTTTTCGGATTTTTATTTTTTATTTTTTAAACTAAGTAAACATTTACTCCTCCGTCTTTCCTCTCAAACCTATTGTAAATGAAATCAGTCTTGTGGCGCATGTGCAAAAGGTTTCCGTATCTGAAATTTTTGGATAATACTAGAATTCTATACAGTGTGATGTGTACATTAGGGTGAAATGAAAAAAAAATCAACTTTTGAACTTTAATTCGGAATAATGCGGAAAAGTTGCCTTTAGTAATTATAAATACGAAAAATATTGGAACAGGTCTTGAAATGTCAAAAGGACCATAAAGTTTCATAAAATTGATATTTTTGTTACATTTTGAAATTTTTTTACGAAATAATCAACTTTTGATTTTTAATCTATAATAGCGCCCAAATTTTGCCTTTTGATATAGATAAAATAAATAAAAATCATAAAAGATATTAGAGTATATCTTGAGGTGCCTCAAGGGCATTCAATTTTTTGAAAAACACATTTTTTGCAACTTTTTATGTATTTTTACATGCTTCGATTATGAGATAAAAAGCTTTCATTAGACATTATCATATGAATGTTTAAAAACGTTTTATTATTGTACTAGAAAAATACTAAGTTGTTGCCGGAGTGGTTGTTATTGAGCTAAGGAGACGATTTGTCTGCGTCCGGTGACAAGGACAGAGCTGATGTCAAATCAGTAGCTTTGCAGAGTTCAGTTGAGTTGGCTCTCCCCACCATCTATTGTGCAACTGATTTGTTAGTTTATTCTTGTGTGTTTTGCTGTGATTAAAAATGGCTCAGTCTAAATTAGTAAAGACAAGACAAAAATCGGAGTTTTTTTTATATCTAGAAAATTTAGTTATATGCTTGGAGTTGAACACAGTACTGACAAATCTAACGCTACTGTAATATTAGACATAACCACAAAATTACTTCAGGGAAGGATCCTTTTCTAAGAGAAATATGTGACACTTTAGTCCCCATAATAAAATAAGTATGTCCAAGCGCTTCTATTCCCATTGCTTCTGTCAAACGAATTTCGCAAATGATAAAAGATTATCATGCTAAGCATAGGAATTTATTAAAATCTAAAAGCAGAAATTATACAAATAAATTTAATTTCAGCTTCACAGAAATTCACAGAAAACATCCAATTTGGAGAAGAAGCTAAACGGTTATTTAATATTGCTGTCGTATTAAAAAAGTAAAAGGTTCTATACAATCAATGCTGTAACAGGAAAATGGCTATAGGTAATATTGATCTTGCTACCAAAAGCATTTTGAGAAAGAAAGAGTAAAGAATTACAAAGACGTCTAATCAAGAACAGGAAAAAATACTGGTGCATCAGAAACGATTATTAGCAACAGTGACTACGCTGAAGAACAACGGTGTTCTTTACATAAAGAGGCAACCAAATTAGATCCATCAAACAGATAAGAGGTGATAAAACTACAAAGTGCCCGTGCGGTTTAATACTAACTTTATACATTAGTTAAAACTTTATACACAAGTCGTCTGAAGCTGATCAAAATAGTATAGGTGACTATACTATACGGTTATCCACTTTTCCTGACTTCTTTGTCACATGTAAGCAGTGGACAGTTCTGTGAGTCAAGTGGTCGAATCGGCTCAAAATGTCTATGGTTCATTCTATGGAGAAGGATACATAACAGAAAATTGACTCGAATGTCAATTTGTCAAAATTTAATTGAAAAAACTGTTAAATGTGGCAATGAAGTAGAAACAAACATTTTGAAACTGTAACATTTGTAATCATTAAGAATATAGAAGTAATAAACGTAAAATGGGACACACAAATATTTTTTATTATTGTACTTTGTAATATATTTTTTCTAATTGTAATGTTTATATAGGCATAAAAATTATCTTTTGTAAAATTATATGAAAGAAAAATTCATTAAAACATTTTATCAAACTTTAGAAATTTTCAAATTATTTTACAGACTTTAAGCTCCTTTCGGCTCTTCGAAAGACTGTTTCATTGCAACCAGAATTTTTAAAAACTCTTTTCTAACCTAAAAGCTAATTTTTCATCACTATTTCCAGACTTAATCTAAGAAAAATTTTTAAAGGCCCTTTTTATAAATTTCAAGCGGTTTGTGACACATTAAGATAATATAATATTGCAACCAAACTTTTAAATATTGTTTTTGAACCTAAAAGGCAACTTTTCGCCCTCTTACCAAACTAAAATCAAAAACAGAAATTTTAAGGCAATTTTCGTTTCACTTAAGTGTACATGAATTATTTCGTTACCACAAGTAATTGGTGAATATCATAAGAATTCTAATGTAACTAGCTTGCAAGCAGGTATTCCTTTATGTAACCATCGTATTAGACAACGATAAATTATATATTAACACCAAACACTTTTTATTACGATTGCCGCAAAACAGCCAAATATGGCTTTTGTGCTTATAAAACCAAGTAAGCAATCATGTTATCAGAATTTCATCATTATGTTTTCAAGAAAAATATAAAGTGCGAACCTGAACTGCGTCTGAACCGTTTTTTCTCCTTTACATTCCAGGAAAATTCCAATATTTGCACATGTATCTAAACAGCTGCGGTTGAAGAATCGTAAATTACTTGTTTAATGGAGACATTGCAATTGATGAAGTTAACCCATTTTCTATTGCCGGTTCATTTCCAGTATATGAATTTTTCATTTGTATTAATATGTAATCAGGTGATTTTAAATTAGTAAAATTTTAAAATGTAAAGCAATATTATAAATTATGGAAAAGCTATATTCAATGTGATGAGTGACTTTCTTTTTTCAATGTTCTTAAAGAAATTGAAAAAAGACTTAGAAAATAAAATAAATGTAAAAATAATTTGATAAAAGAAAAAGATAAAAGGATAATTAAAAGGGAGCATGTGACGAAATAAATGATGAAAAAATTTGCTGAAGAAACAGAAAATTCTGACTAAAATGACACAATCAAGCAATACCGCGCATTTAAATTTCCTAATAAAACGACTAAAATAAATAATGATGCTATTAAATGGCAATATCACTAGAACGTTGCATAAAAGCTTGTATAATGAAATTTTTATTGAAATTTCTGTTTTTACTAAAAAAACAAATAAATAGCATTTAAGGAATGAGATTACTTTAAATAGATTACTTTGAGATTACTTAATGAGATTATTTTGCTAGGAATGAAAACAGTTTCTTTGCAACTTTTTATTTTGACAAAATTAGGGCTAGCAAAAATTTTAAGATCTTAAAAGTGATTTAATTTTTTGGATTTTTAAAAATTGAAATATTTGTTACACTAAAATTTAAGTATTTCTTGATTAAGAAATTTCATTTCAATATATATATATATATATATATATATATATATATATATATATA
>JAPMOQ010060656.1:262866-301326 GCA_026543055.1 Argiope trifasciata
TATATATATATATATATATATATATATATATATATATATATATATAAGAATTAGGGAATATACTGGAATATTTTAATTATTAATAGCTCTGTATGCGTTTATAATTAGATAAGCGATGCAAAGAACCATGTATAATATGTACATTGTACTCTATTTTTTTCAAAGCTCAATAGAACATTAAAGTTTTAATTCTTTTAATGTGGTATCTTTAAAAAATATATAACTTCTATTTGTAATGTTAATTAAAAATAAGAGATACAATTATATCATGACAAATCACAAATTCGGGACCTAATTTCTCTAAAAATTATGATTGTTTACTTTTCCGTTGGATGCTAAATCTGTCGAGAAGGGAGCAACTTCTTGATCTAGTATAGAAGTTCGGAAAAGGGGATGCCTACTTATTTGCTGTTCTCGACATTTTTTCATGTTTCAAAGTTGCAGGATAAAATAGTCCAAAACAGTCTTGTAGTCGTCTACAAAATAGATTGTTAAGTAACAAAATATCATTTAAGCAAGTATTTTATTACTTATCTTTTTAGATAGTTTTAAAATTAAGGAATGGCTCTTTTAATATATTTTATTATTTATCATTGTTAATAGTTTTTTTATAACTAATCCGGAAACAGCACATGTAATGAAGTAAAAAGAATTTTTCCTGAAAAACTTTTTTATTAGCATAATAAAAAAATACAAAATGTTGGGTTTTTTTGTTACCGAAAATCTAGAGATCAAAACAAAAATTGTAAAAATATAAAGCGTTTATATATATATTCTACGTAAATTAGGATTTCATTTACATTTTTCGTGTAATTCTGAATGAATGTTTAAGAATATTTTTTTTCTTTTCTTTCTTTCCTTTTTTTTGTATTCATTGTGTTCTTATTCTGTTATTTTCAAAACCTCGCCATTTTTTTAAAACAATTTAACTATAATAATTATATATAATCAATCGATTATACATTCATTATCTTCTTATTATACTAGAATCTTGAAATTTTGTATTATTATGCATGATAACTTTCTATTTAATTAATATCTATTAGAAATTAATTATTAATTCGATTAGTTAATTTGAAAAAGGATACGATTTGTCTTTATTTAGCAGTAAGTTGACTTCATCTAGTAAAAAGAAAAGATTTCAGACACCATAATTTTTTATAATAATGAAATACAAATTAAAAATTATAAAGCAGAAAATAATTAGAATAAAAATGTATTTTTTGAGAACATTTTAATAGATCTTTTACTCCCGTATTTTTGTTGAAAAAACATTATTTCAATTTCAATTACATTATCACTAATAAAAGTATGTTAAAATTTTTTTTGCTTTTATTTATTTTTAAATTTTAGTTTTCTATATATTTCACACTTTTTTATTATAGTTATTATGGAATTTTGAGAGAAAGTTTCGCTTCCAGATGTCTTTTTCTTATATTGTTCCAAAAATCAGTGATTAGTTGATAATATTCAATTAATTGAAAATAAAATATTATATTGCCTATGGGAACAGACAGCTGTATTTGAAAACTATATAAATTCAGAATTTCAGAACTCCTAACTCATCAGACATATTACATAACGGAATCACAAAGACGCACAGCAGAAAAATGAATGAAATTCCTACTCCATTTTCGCAAACATGGGAAAAAACGTCAAGTAGAAGCGCGTGGATAAAAACGTGTTATATGCTTGCATTCAATCTTTGTTCATGAGATACACATATATGTTTAAATCTATGAATTCACAATTAAATAAGCGAAATTCACATTTAGGAACAAGTATTCGTATCTAATAATATGAGGATAGACATAATTCAATTTAAGATTAATTCATTACTGTAAAATTAAGAAATACTCTTAAACCTCTCTTAACGCGCACCTTTCGTATTGAATAATTTTCATGCCGGCATCCTGGACGAAGGGCAGCGCGTCTTCCCCGTGATCTGGGCATCCCGGTTTCGGATCTTGGTTCGGGCCTGACTGTGGTTCGCTGGTAGTTCGGGCCTAGTTTGCTAACTCGAGTTCTAACTGTGCGAAAGAGCCCTTCTGTAAAAGAGGTTGTACAAACGAATGTGTGTGTCATCTTCATACCAGCTAGAAGATAGACCTCTGCCTTCGAGTACTCAGGGGTCTTTCCCTCACATAAATCACTGACAGTTTGTCATCGGGCTTGTAAGGGGCCATAATTAACAACAATAACAGAAACATGATTCGCATAATTTGCGAAATGAAATATGAAAAAAGTGATTCGGTTAATGATTGATGTTTTGCAGAACGTGTGATGGGGAGATACCGTGGTTTGTATTAGTCTGTGTTGAAAACTTATTTAAAGACAGCATGTTACGTGGGAGAAGATTTGGCCGGATAGCGTCGTCAAACACGATTCGGAGGGTTTTGAGCAAGGATCTGTGGGTTCTTAATTGATGGGATTATGTCTTTGACCAAAATTATGGAGCTGTAAGTGGATATCAAAGAAGTCAATGCTTTTGACAAGAAATGTCTGAAGAATTTATAAGTGTCATTCTTTGTCCCAGTAAAAAAGTGCGCAGATTTGGTCAGGAGGGGAGAAAAGTAATAAAGTCAATCGAACAACAAGCTTTCAGTGAAATAAAAGGGATGCTAAGAGAATGGGAAATTACATCGAGAAGCATTATTCTTACAAAATAGTTATGCGAGCTGCAAATTAATTTAATGCTAATGCTGTGTCTCACTTATGCTAAAGTTAGAAGGACAACTAAATAAACATGCTTTTAGGCAATTGTCTTGTTTAAAAAGCCCTGCAAATAATAAATTACAAAATTATAAATTTGTGAGAGTATTTTTTTAACGGAACGCATTTTCCGACTTTGCATTTATTCATATGTGAAAAAGTGCTTCGTTAAACAAGTGTTTCGCATTACGATTAAGATACAGTGACGGAAGTTTCAATATATCTGGCTTATTTCTAAACAAAACGCGCACTTAATGTTTAAGAACCACTTCATTAAAAGTTTTAACACTGCTCTATACAGTTTTCTTATTTTAATATTAAGATGCTTTTAAGATAGAATACTGTCTGTAATTTGCAACATCGATGTGCAATTATTCAAAACACTTTGCAAGACAGATCGTTGAATCTAGAGAGCCATAAAATATAACAACTAGTTACTTTTTAGGCAGAAGGTGTAATAAAGCAGTTTCAAAACTTCGATTAGAATTTTAATTAAAAATTAATCAAATTTGAAAGTTATTCTCAGTAATATTTGATAACATTGTTCATTACACAAAAAATATTTTTACCATTTTAGGGTAGAAAAATAAATTTTTCATGATTATACTATTTTTTTTCTTTGATTTTGATTATTTTTCAAAACATTGTAAGGAATAATTTACCGCAAACAGTGCTTTTATTTATTTTAATCGCAAGATTTGTACTCACGTATATTACGTAGATGTTAAATACCATTTTTTCATACAAAGTTGTTTCTGATTAATAATTAAGATTCAATTCTTTATTATATTATGACAGATGAATTGAATTTAAAGCATTTCCAGGTTATTATATTTCATACTTAGAGGTTCATTTCCCTTTTAAATTTTTATATTAGTTGCTTTTCAGCTATGAAATGGGCAATTGCATAAGTCATATAACATTTCTAAAATTCATGGGGAAATCGGAATTCTTACGCTAAAAGCAAAGCTGAACCAATTACATCTTGAGAAGAAAAATATGTCTGTCTGAGAAAGTTTGCATTCAGAAGCGACTAGTCCAAATCTAATATGATGCAACGTATTCTTGAAATCGCTATGTAAATGCACAAATATAACGTGGCCCCAGCCCGACGCCATCGTGATGTTGACACAGTTGTTCGGTTTAAGGGAGAGATGATGAAAAAAAAAATTGTTTGAAAGCCGATTGTTTCATTGAGATATTAGCTTAATTTCCAAGATATGTATTACAATGATAGTAGTGCTTGATATTGATGCTAATATTTTTTGCAGAAACATCTCAATATGAGACTTTCGAATAGCAAAGATACAGTATAGAACAATAAATGAATTTTAGAAGAATAATTTCGCACAACCGTATAGAGCAATAAATGCACGCAACTCTTGTTTGAGAACAAGATAAATATATTTATCTATTGGGTCGTTCGGAAAGTCATTTCGTATTTTTTTGTCAAAATGAAAAGAAATTTTCGTTTAATGAATAAATTATTTATTAAATTATAAAATTGCCATTCTGGTCTAATACCTTTTGCCATATTTTTGGTAGTAACATGATTACACGCTCATAAAAGTTTTGGTCTTTGCTGTAAAAAAAAAACTGATCGAGGTGGTTTTTGGCCTCCTCATTTGAAGGAAAAATTTTGCAAATCAGTTCTGGTACTGATGTACTGTTAACACATCTTCTCCACACATATTGGCTAATTTATTTCTGGCTTGACAGCATTTTTACCTTTTATATAGCAAAAAAGAAAAAAATGACGAAAATGCTGTTTATTGCTCTCCATATTTAAAAGGGCACCATCCAAAAACTACTGCGAAGAATCAGCTGCACTTTTTCACACTCAAGCCTTGCTATATCAGCTCTTAAAACATAAAATGATTTTGCGGTTTAAGTATGAAATTGGGTGCGAAAAATGCAATTAAATCCTTTGTCAGGAAAAAACGAAATTACTTTCCGAACAACCTAATACAATATTTAAAATAATTTTAAAATAAATAGCCAGCTTCCCACCTCCAAACACTTATCTGATTAAATTAATCTTTATTTCACATGAAAACTCACGACCTTTAGCAATGCCATTATTGGTCGTTCCGCTCCTATTTTTGAAAGAAATCTTAAAATAAAATTTCAACGTATATTTTCTATCGGCATGTCAGAAATTCTACTGTCCAATCATTTTACCGATTTCACCAATTTTTATATCAAATGAAACTTTATGATTCGTCATCCATGCTCGCATATCTTCCATTTTTGAGAGATTTCGCAATATAAAACCTTACAGATGTTACCTGTTTTATTCACCAAATGATTTCGCCATTTTATGAAGCTAGGAAAAAGCAAATGTTCGCTTATTGAGTAAATATAATTTAATTTTGTTCTTTTATTTGATGACATAAGTTGTAGTTCACCAAAGCCAATTGTAGTTATTAAATTAATATTATTAATATGGTAGGTAAGCGACTACTCGGAGAGGGCAAATGATATATGATTATTATGTGGGAACAATATTAAGAGAAACTTCATATTTCTACTTCTACATCAAAATGTTATATGTAAAATTTCACAAAAAATTTTGTTGATAAAGGAATACCAGAATAGGTTAGCTGATTTACGTTCAGATTGCTGCATATTGTCACAGAAGACTATATATTGTTTGTGGTGCCAGCTGTTATATGAAAATTTCGAGTTGATTGTTTCTGATGTTGACATACAATATTTTGATACAATAAAGATGATACACAATTTTTTTAATAAGAAATTGACGAATTATTTTTTTAAATTAACTATGAAAATAAAAGTCATTATTTTCTTGAATGTAAAGAAGATTATTTTACATTTGACAGTTTATTTATTCATTTTTAAACTTTCCATAGTGTATATTTATGTAGGAATTGAATTTCATTTAATTGGATAATAGCGTTAAGAAGGGAAATTCAACTTTATTTGAAATAATCGGATCTTTATAAAGTGAAAAGAATCCTTGAACTAAAATAAATTAATGAATTCATAAATTAGCGTGAACTAATAGAAAGCAATCAAGCATTCATTCCTTTTATACCAATAAAATATATTTCATCTCTGAATTTTTCAAAATTTTTGTTTCATTATAATATTAATAACAGTTTTTTCAAACAATATATTAATGCTGTTCAATCCTTAATAATTCCGCTGCATCATTAATTTGGTGAAATTAATTTCAGGTCTGTTATAAAGCTCTGGAAAGTTACTTGGAGTCTTGCTCTCTAAAAAGTAATTCGCTGCATAATTATTTACTTGATTCATGGAATTATTTATATAATCAAAGAATAAATACAATATTTGAGTTGAAGGAAAATTAGTCTGGGAAACTCAACTTTGTAAAAAATTAACCTATGACCATTCTGAAAGTATTTTTAAAAATTAAAATAAATAAATAAATAAAAGGTCAAAATGATGCACCGTCTTGAATGGTGAGTGAGAGACATCATCCAAGTGCAAAAGGTTAAATTTTACAAATATAAGAAGCAAAGGTTTCGGCTTCAAGGAAATTTTTTGTGCTCTGTGAGTGCTATTTTCTCTAAATGATAAGCACTTAGATGTATATAAAATCATTCCAGTCTGTATACATCAATAACACATTAATGTATGTAAGATTATGCCAAACAGTATATTTCAAAATTTCTTACTAAAAGGAAAAATACAATGCATATTTTGTAATTTTTTAACTGTCTACAATCAACAGAAAACTTTCAGAGGTGTTTTTTTATTGTGAACAGTAAGAAAAATCATTTGAGGATTTAAACTTTAAGCTATATGAGAACTTAAAATGCCAACTTTCTTTGGGTAAATTAGGTTTTAGAATCGGTTTATCTATAGTAATTTATTTTTTTCATAACTAGATAAGCACCTCCCTTAAGGGTTTTGAAAGATTAACAATTTTGTAAGAAAAAAATACAGTGAAAACGGAAAAGTTCCCTTTTATGAGACACAATAAAATTTAAAAGGACCATCCTGATAAATTGAATAACCTAACCATTTCCGATTTTGTTTATTTCTATTTACAATGGTATATTTATTATTTGCAATGTCTCAGTACTCTGAACTATTCAGAAAACTCATAAATCTGTCATTTAAAAGGAAGAAATATATCAATTTTTATCGGCCTTGCAACCCTGAGCTTCAACAAAACACGTTGCCAGCACGTGAAATTCCATTCTGATTTACGTATCCTCACACTCTCATCAACAGGAAATATATGCTGCTATTTGTATGTATTTGCGACAAACAGCGGATATTTTCAGTGTCGAAAGGGTGTGGAGCCAACGCCTTACCAGCTGAATTGCTTCCGGAGGCCGCCATCTGATACAGACCGGAAAATGATCCCAGTTTATCCGATAATTTTGAAACAAAGAAATACGATGACCGTATTTGGTGGTTTTTATCAGTGGCGCTTTTTATAACAATTTCAGCCATTCATTATAATACAGCATTCGATTCATTTTGAAAATACATGTGAATAAATATACCAGTAAATGTCTCCCCACCGCTTTTTTTACTTGATTCCAACATTTCACACATATCTATGATTTTAATGATAAATTAATTAAATTTAATCTAAGTTTTTAACTATTGAGTTACCATGTTCACATGCACATGTAGGAGGAAAAAAAGATCCCTTTCGACCAAATTTCGTTTGAATTCGAATAAAAGCTATATTTAAAATTTTATGGTTCTAGCTCATTGAGATTTTTAACTATCGTCTTAGCTGACGTCCTAGTTTGGGGGTAGCGCGTCTTCCACGTGATCCGGGAGTCCTAGTTCTGAAATGGTTGTTCTTCCTTCTGTGTTGCATCTGTGACTGTAAAAAAGGGTTGTGATGTTAGTGTCATCTTCATATGAGCTAAAAGTCAGACTTCGTCCTTCGGGTGTTTAGTAGTCTTTACCCTCAGAAGCTACTTCACTTTTCTTTCAGCTGCAACGCTGACACGACATCATCATCAATAACTATGTTTTTTTAAGATAAGCAGACACAATTACAAAACTGAAGTGAGAAGTCTGAAACGAAGAAATTCATCAAAATCTCTCACATAGAGAAATAAAAAAAAATGCGTATCATTAAATTCGTAATAATTAATATGTTGTTTGTTTCGCACATAAATTTTTAAAATTAACATTATATTCAAAACTATTGAAAGCTATTTTTGCTTAAAATTTCACGCATGCCGTATCCATTTGTGAAATAAAAAAGTACTGTCGAATTTTTTCCTGCTTTTTCATTATTTTGGAGTTAATTCACTAAGTGGTATAACAAAAACGGTTTTTTTTGCTATAAACTCTCACAGGGGAGAGAGGAGAATCAACAATGAAGTTGAAAAAATTCCGGTATAGTGGATGGTTCTCGTAGCCCTGATGGGCACAGAAAGAGGTGGGAACTGGCTACCTCCAATTAATGACGTGATGTACTTCTCAAGAGAAAGGTTGTACCACTCCCGAAGTTAGCTCTTAGGATTAAACTACAGTTCCCGTCGTTGTTGCTATCGCGGTGGTTCGATCATTCCGTTTTATCTGTGTGCCTTTGGTTGGATAGGCTTATTAGTTTGTGATTTTACGCAATAAAATCCGGAAGGTCTGCGAACTTCTATTTATTCATTCGAGATAGAACAAATAGGCAGTGAATATAATGAGTTTTCGCTTCAGCCCACCAATCTCCCAATGCAATATTTCAGTGTTAACGCATATCAGATATGAAAGTAAAAACAACACTTCTGAATTCTGGAAATGCATTTAAAAACGTAGCTATTGCTGGATCAATTATTTATCCAAACTTGCCATCTTTAGCGGCCAATTTGTTTGCTTAGATCATTGACTTTTTAAACTGTTAAATGGTTAATATGGAATGCATTTAAAAAAGACATTTTGTCTTATTATTAGATATGACTGAAAAATATAAATTAAATTTAACCAGCTTACTTCAAATGAAAAAAAAATATATACATTATGAAATAAAAGTGAAAGTGAACAAAATTATTTGTTGATTGAAGTGATTTAATATTTTGATGGATGAGTTTGAATTCTATCATAACACTGAAAAACGTTATTACAGATAACTTATCTAATTAAATGAAAGAAACATTATTAACCTTCTCGGCATCTACACCATTTCTAGAATGGATTTCTCCTGAAGATATTTTTTCTACAATGAAAAAAATCTCTAGACAAAGCGCATATGAAAACTATCTAAAAAGTAAATATCAACCATTATTGGGTGAATTTTCCGACATTATATCCATCTCAAAATGGACCGAGAACAGAATACAAGATAAAATCATTGCCCGTATAATCAGCAAAACCATCATCACTCCAGGACTTCTTCATAAATACAATCTTACAGATAACCCTTTGTGCAGGAAACGTGGAGAGATAAACGATATTTCTCATATCCTTCTCAAATGTCAAAAATATTCAACGTACAGAACGGTGTTATGGAACAAGCTTCAAATAGATGATCCCGATATTTACTACGATGTTCTCTTATCCCATGTTTTCGCCAACAAAAAACATCTGTTCATCTTTCTGCAATCCCTCAAGTACTTCGATATTTCTTAAGTTGCAAAAACGGACTCTTTGTGTGTGTGCGCGAATTTTTTTTCTCACTCCAGCATGTGGTGCTTCCTCTGTGCATTTCGGAATACAGGAATGATAATTTGGAGAACTTTTAGTCGCTGCTTTGTGGCAACCAGGGGATTATAGACTTTGTCGCTCCATATCCCATAATATTTACATTCAAGATTCCAGATTCCAGATTCATTATTAACCATTTATATTAAAATTAAGGGGAAAATAATATTGAAATGATAGCGATATTATTAAAAAAGATAATTTTTTGAGTTTTAAGATAATACAAAGAGCATTTTTGTAAGACAATTATTTAAGATAATATGGACACTTCTGTAAAAATTTTCATAAGCAAGTCATTGTTTTATGAATTGACGACAGTTAAACTTATTTTTGATCTCGATTAAATTTCTGTCAGATAATTTCTTTCTTATTCTAAATTATTCTTCATTTTATTAAATATCTTCTTTTCATTAACTGAATGAACCACTCTCATATTTTTAATATTTTCCACCTCCATTAATTAGTCAATCGAAATACTAAATTCGATGCATTTCAAAACCATTCAATGGAGCTGTATGAAATTCGTCTCATGATTTATTTATATTTGACTGTTGCATTCGAGAAATTATAATATAATATGAGGAATGGTTGCCAAGTCGAAAATTGCCCAAGAATTAATAAACTCCGGTAAACTTGGGGGTCTGGGGTTTTTGGCCACGAGGAATCGATTGGCGCCGGTTTTGAAGTGCTATGGTTGAGCAGTTCGGAGTTACAGATAGGATATTTTCAAACTTTATTAGTTCGCCATAATGGCTATAGATGGCAGCATTTAAATTTTCTTTGTCTATTGCCTAATAGGTTTCAAGCGGCAACGTGCTGTTGATTAATGTTTATTATGTTTATGCGGTTATAGGTTTATAATATGTTTCTTATGTATGTATATATGTTTGGTTTTTCTAAATAAATTTGTCAAAAATATTGAACTTCAACACACTTCAATCTTTACCTTTACTTTACCTTTGTATAGAATAGTTCCCTTTCCAAACTCTAACTTTGTTTAGAATAGTTTACAATGGTGCACTTTAACCGGTTATCTTTTCACCAATGGTTTCAAAAATTTTCTTATGGCATGTATTGTTTTGATAAATCACAATTGAAAATTTAAATCTTCGAGTTAGCTTCGATACCTGTTTTCTCCGAGCGGAGTTCGGTCACCCGCTGGTGTAATTAAAGCGATTTCTGTGCAACGCCCGTTAGCATTTAAAAAAAAAATAGATTTCTTTAAAAACTTCATTAAAAAATTAAGAATAAGTCAATTCCTTCTTTTAAATATCCTATCAAAGATATGGGCCAACTAAGTCATTTCCAGCAATGCTAGATAAACAAATTGACGCCATTTTTTTGTGATATTAAGACCCTCCAAGATATTATTTGTTAAAGGATTACGAAACCTTCCGTACTTATGCGCATGCGTTAGTATGGGTTTAGTTCGAGAAAGTAAGGGTGAGAGGGAAGATGAAAGGAGATGTTCACGTTTAAAAATAAATTCCGAAAATGCGCACATCCTACTGTGTCTCCCCTTCCCTAACTTATGAGATGGAATCGTCGCAAAGTGCTCGTCTCAGGATACTGAAACGAACAGTACACTGATTGAAGATGTTTCTGAATTAGCAAAATGTGTCGATATTAGTTAATCTTTGAGAAATGTACTCACTCTAAAAGTGTGCGCACGTTTTATACGATTAGTCGGTACCTATAAATTGATCTTAATAGCAATTTTCTTTATGAAAGGGATTTTTAATCAAAATTCAATTGCAATTAAAGATTAAAGAATACAAAAATAGGAAAAATTTAAGTCAGTCAGTGTCTTCTCCTAGGGATAGCGCGTCATCTCCATGATCTGCGCGTTCCAGTTTCGAGTCTGGGTTCGGGCGTGATTGTTCTTTACTCTTTGAGGTGTGCGAAAGAGTCACCCCCTCTCTCCCATAAAAAGGGGTTGCTCAAGTGAGTGTGTGAATATCTTCATATGATTTCTGCTTTCGGGTGCTCAGTGGTCCCTACCCTCAGAAACTACTGCAGTCCTCTTTCCTCGATTTCTTCGGGTTTGAATTTGGTTTTGAAATTCTGAATTTGAATCCAATTGGGATAGGCAACTGTGCCTATCCCAATTAGAGTTCAATCCAATTGGGATAGGCAGCTGTGCCTATCCCAACAGATGTTTTAAAAGCAAAAATACTTGGGATACTTGAGATTGGGATAGGCACAACAAACTGAAATCAAAGTATTAATCTAACTAATTCTGTTATTTAAAGATCTTAGTTTAAAGCTTATGGTCAGAATATAAATTTTGAATTAATCTCTTATATTGCAAGAGCACAAAAAATTTCCCTTGACTGGATAATATTTAAATTTTGCTTTAAATATCATATGTTAAATAACATTATTCTTATTTTCATTTTTTTTTAAATAATCTATTTTTACTTTAAATACAGGTCTGTTGTCTCTCTTTACTTGATACTAGCAGATGCAATAAGTTAAGTGAAAAATAATTCATTTACTCTAATACAGTGATTCTGAAAAACTGCGTCATGGAAAAATTACCAAGTAAATACTATTTTATCTTATTTTTTTATGATAGTTCCTTTCTTTTAAAATTTCAAAACTTCAAGCTTTTCATAGGAAATCTAAAACCAAATGACGATTATATGACAGGCATTTTAATTAAAATAGGTCACTTTCAAAGTATTTTTTTAATATAGTTTTTATGTATCTAAAATCCGCTTTCATTCGGATAGAACTGCTATTTAAGTGGCGTGAGATAAAAACGAAACCGCTTACTTAAGTATTTTTGCTTTTAAAACACCTGTTGTAACATATTTCTAACTTAAGGAACAAAAACAAGTATTACATCACTAAACGAGGTAATCTTCAAATAAAAAAAAATCAATGTGTGAGTGTGTGTGTGTGTGCGATAGAGAGAAAAGATAGGGAAATGAATTGGATCGAAAAAGTAGTTTCAGTAATAGGTTCTTATCTATGTTTTCAAGGTCCTTCTCAATGACCGAGACCTGCTTGGAAAAAGTCGGTTTTGAAGTTTTGATAACACTTCGATTTCCTTAAATCGAAGCAAAATACTCCGAGTAAAAAAACTATAAAAAATATTCTAAGTTATTACGTAAAACTAATGGGAAATGAAATAGAGGGCTGTTAATTACTATACAGAATAAATTAAATTTTATCATTTTAATTTAAAAGTATTTTAGCTATAGTATACTTGAAGTATTTTAGCTGATGTTCGTCTATTATGTAATACAACTAAGTTTTTCTTTTGTTTAAGATTGGTAACACTTTTTGTTAGAAATTGTAAAAAACAATAAAAATTCACAAAAAAGGCAAAAAAGAAAAAAAATTAAAACACGGAAATTAAGTTTTTTAAAAGTATAATTAATCTAAGCGAATTTTATTTGAAAGCACGAAGAGTATTAAAGATTTAAAATATTTTGAAATATTAAGCTGTGATATATTTATGCTTTTTATAAAGTAAATATTCAGGTTTTTTTGACAAATTATAATAAACTTCAAGAATTAATATAAAGCTTCAAACATAATCAATATAAATTTTTTAGATTATATAAATATGCACTAACAATAATCAGCATTTATGACAAATGTAATGTTAAGCACTAATCAAATAAATAATTTTGCATTTTGTTATATAAACTGAAACTATGAAAAAGAATTATTCCGATAGACGTAATTGCTCTTTAGATCTTCTGCTGTTGAAAACTATGTTTTTCTAGAGAACGAATTTCTTTCTTTTTTTCTTTTTTGTTTTTACTTGCCACTTCCAAACGTGGATACCAGGTTTATGGCAGGGACATAAAACCAAAACTGTTAAAAACTGTGCCAAGGGGTTACAATACACAACAGCCAAACGCATGGCCATTTTAAAGAAAACGATGCTATTTATTCTACAAAGACTGATAAGATAAACTACAGCACATGTTGAAAACTTTGCTGGGAAATAACAAAAAACAAAATCTTACCGAATTTTAGAAAAACTAACCTAATTATTATACTGCTGAAATCTCTACAAAAGCCTCTATAGCAGAAAGTAAAATATTTACAAATTTAATTTTTTTTCTGTCTTCTTTCAATCAAAGCATATCCCAGAACAAGGAACTACCTATAGAGTTCTCTATCAGTTGAAGGGTGGGTACATAAAGTAAGATTTTTTTTCTCTTTTTTTTTTCAAACTGGCAAATGTATTACAAGTTCTGATCACACCATCACGTGACTGTCATCCTTTTCTGTTTTCTTTACAAAAAGAGAAAGTACTGAAATCCCCAAAAAATTCGAATTCGGTATTTTGATGTACTTACTCCAGTGATTCTCAAGCTGTGGGGCGCGCCCCCCTAGGGGGGCGCGAGCTATCCAAGAGAAAATTTTATTTAAAAAATTTATTAAGTGACTGAAAGGAAAGGACAAACACAAACATACAAAACAAAATACATTTCGATATATTTAATAATTAACTAACTTCGATATATTTAACAATTTACTAAATTTAAAAAATTAATAATTATTAGTGACTTCCTTGGGCCTGTCTTGTAGAGCAAAGTTTTTCGAAGGAGGGTTTAATATTAGAAATAGATAATCTCAGTTCTTTTTCTATATTTAGCTGATATCTATATTTTGTCTTCAAAGAAGTCACCGCAGAAAATCCAGTTTCACAAAGGTAAGATGTTGAAAATGGTAGTAGAATGCGAAATGCCCTTGTTTTTAGTGTTGAAAACTCATCATCCACTCCTACCCAAAATTCAAAGAGTGATTTATTACTAAATTATCTTTTGGTTTCGCCTCTTGCCGTGAAGTCTATGACGGTTTCTTCCTCTTCAATTGAGAATCCTTCGGGAGTATTTTGAAATGGTTACCTCACCCACTTGTAACTTGATATCTGTTTGTCGTCAGCAAGAAAGTATTTTTTAAAATTCTTTGCTAGCATTGCTAAATGATTTTCGATGGTTACAAAAACAACTTTTACATGTTGTTCTTCAGCCTTATAAGTTTTAATACAATCATTCAAATTTGCAAACATTGTTAAGTTTTCTTGCTTTAAATATCTGCTCCACAATTCCAATTTTCTACAAAAAGTATTAACTTTATCACGTATCCAATATATGTGTATTTGCTCCTTGCAGTTGAAGATTCAAGTTATTTAATTTCTCGAATATGTCGACCATGTAGCTCAATTTCATCACAAATAAACTGTCGCGAAAATTCTCAGCTTCTGGTCTGTTTTTCTCTTCTATGAAAATGGCGATTTCTTCTCTTAATTCATAAACATGTTGCAAATGTTTCTCTCGTGATAACCATCTTGCCTCGCAATAAAATAGTAACGCTGAATATACTTTACCCATGTCTATACGAAGTGCTGAAAAGATTCTTGATTTCAGGGGTCTCATTTTTATATAACTTACTACGGTTACAACCGTAGTTAACACAATATTCAAACCAGGACTCATTTCTTTGGAAGCCAAAGCCTCTCTGTGGATCATGCAATGTGACCAGACGCACTGTGGCGATTTAAAACAGCGATAAAAGGATCGACTCGAATGAGATTGTCTGGAATTGAAATTGGCGTCGTAGAACTTTCTCCTTCTCCTTTTGAGAAAACGTTTGTTCACATCTGCGCACGCTCCTAACTTAACTTTTAAGCTGACCAGACAAATTCCAGACAAATCGAAACTTTCGCGAAACCGTGAGAATGCCCGACATGGCGGGAAGCAAGAGCAATAAAAAGGCTTAGGATTCTTGTTTTCTCAATGCTGAGGATCGGTGTTGCAAAATGTCAATAAATTTCTATATTCTTGGTAATTTTTAAAGTTTAAAATTAAGGTTTTAGTGTAGATTTCTCTCCAAAATACTCAAAATACATTATTATTGTATACATTTTATTGTATGCGGTGGGGAGGGGTGGGCGCGATGAAAATTATGATTGAAAATTGGGCCGTGAGTATTAAAGGGTTGAGAAACACTGACTTACTCCAAGATTCAAAAGTTCCTGAGACCGAAAAACACATTTTTGGAACTATGTCTATTTGTAGCTCTGTATTTGTTAACACAATAACTCAAAAATGTTTTGAGCTAGGCAATAAAATTTAGTATGTGATCATTACACCAAATTTCTAGATAACTATCAAATTTCGAAAGAAATCCTTGCAGATTCTGCCCAAGTACCATTGATCACGATAGTTGTAAAGCCTAAAGAAGTAGATAAATATAATTTAGTTCACAGTTTTAGCTTCTAAAATATAAATCCGTACAAATTTTGAACCATATCTGTCTGTTTATCTGTTCACCGTCTGTCGGTTTGTACATTCACATGCATACAAATGCTATAACTCAAATATTTGATGAAAATAGATGTGGGGTTTTGTTAGTGAAATTGTAAGCCGTATCAAATTTTTGTTTTAATTGTTTAAAAAAAGTTTTCAAACTACCAACTCGATTTTCTCCGTTTTATGAAGAAGCAAACAGCGTTAATGAGCGGGATTCTAAAAATAAACATCTGAATATTCCTTTTGCTAAGATCCACAGTTTTTAGGGTAGAGATTCCATAATTAATTAAAATTCTATCTTTATAAAAATTAAACACATACTTTTAAATAAAAATTTTAAAAAGTGTTAAAAATTTTTGGATTTCGTAGATTTATACAGAAAACAACATATTAGCTTATAATACTAACTAAGCCTAACTTTCTCACATGAGGTAGAGTCAAGAATATAGTAGAAAGTGCAAAATATACTGTAAAATTCATTGTAAATTCAAAGAATAAATTCGAAATTTTTATTTTACAATTTCATTGCAAAATAATAATAAAAGAAATTAAGTATATCATGTACATCTCAAATGAACTTTTATTTTCTTTCATTAAAAAATTTAACACTCATATTATTGTTTAGTACTTACATGGATTAGTATTTATATAGTTACGAATGTGTAATGTTGCTTCTCATCACAGTTAATACCGTCATTGGAAAGAGTGTTTTAAGGACAGCTCTATTGAATGATGATCCGATGACAGATAAATGACCTCCCGGCTTGGTGACCAGTTGGCGACTGAACCAACAGGAAGCGAATTATATCGATTGTTCAAGAACAATCTATTCCCTGCTTCGGATTTCATAAAAGATATGCAATCCATGTCGAAGTCGGTGCATGTTGAGTGGTTAAATAGTCAGTGAAGGATTATTTGGCTCAGTCCTACGAAACACAAGCATTGAGAGGAGCGGAAACGATCAGTGAATTGAGAAATTGACTGTACACTGAGTCTTGGAGCCCAGTATTCTAGCAGCATCAAGTCATATGTTGAGTAGCAGTTGTAAGGATGCGAGTGGGCAGTTGAATATAGCTAAAGTGAGAATGGGAGGTGTTTAGATATATTCTAATGAATAACTATGCGAATGCTCTCTTTCTGTTGAGTTATGTATGGCCGTTTTGTATATTATTGTAGTTTGTATATTGAGGTTGTTTACTTCCGATTATTATTTGTGGGTTTATATTTTTTTGTAAGTGCTTCTGTGTTTTTCGTCTGTATATTCGCGTCAATAAACGTCGTTATTTTGTCTATATTATTAGGCCGTTAACAGCCTAACATTAGATTATTGTGTCACCACACATCTGATATAGTGAACACGCCGAATTTATGGGATAATATTCCATAAGAATATGCTCTAGAAATAACTTCTCGGGATCCTTTAATGTTAACTTAATTTGGTATTTTGAGACGTAAAAGTTGTTTCCTAAAAATTTCTCTATATTAATCCATGTTTTAAGAATGCTTTTAGAAAGGATTGATTCAAATACTATTTACTTTAGATATGAATATTTTACTTATAAAGGGATATAACAGAAATGCATACATTTAGACGTAATCATTTCAAAATAATTAAAAAAGAGCTAATGTTATTCGACTGAGATTTTTAGTTTTATTTTAATTTTTTTCTCTGGTTTTTTTGAAGATTAATTTAGCCTAATGGATCTGTTAAAATAAAACACATTAAAATTTTTTATGATTCTGTTCAGTTTTTATAAGTAATGATATTTTCAGGCATAAACAACATTTATTAAGCAACATCATTAAAGGTGAAATATTTAGTAAATTTTTATTTTGTTCATGCATTAAAATTTAGTTCGCCTTAAATTTATTATGGACTTTTTTCGGCATTTTAAATTTATACTTTTATATAAAAGTTAATACTTTTTTCCTTATCAAAAAATATACAAATTAGTATATAATTATATTACATATCGAAGTAACAAAAGGCACAGTGCTTTCTAATAACGTAACAGAATTCCTTTTCTCGTCGAAATGCAGCAACTATTAACTCAACAAGTCATTGGAAGGCCCCTGGAGAAATAATAAGTCATGCTACCTCTATAGAAGTTACATAATTGCAAAAATGTTTCTGATAAAGAATTTTATGTATGAACTGACTGAATTATCTCTCATAAATGTACGAGGGTTACCTGCCAGGAGATCTTATTGACTAAATAATTCACTGGAAGTGTCCAAAATGCACTTCTAACCCATTGTGAACAGTTGCGACCCATTAACATAGCGTATTGTTATTCTTAAAAAGTACATTGTTGTTTGAGTACATGAAGTTCATGAAAGTCTGCAAATGATTGTCAGATAACCAAACATAAACATTTTCAATCAGCAATCAGTTCAGTTGGGCCAGAAAACCCATTACATCTCATGTATAAACAGCTCACATCATTATGGAGTCACTACAGCTTGCATAGAGTCGTGCAGACAACTTAGGTCCATAGCTTCGTGAGGTCTGGGTCTCACTCGAATCTTACCATATGTTCTTATAAACTGACCAATTTGCAGTTTCCCAGTGATCTAGAATCCAATCGATATGGTCATGAGTTCAAGAGAAGTGCTGCAAGTGTGTCTTGATTTTAGTAACGGTACTAGAGCCGGCCATAACCCACTAGATACAAATTTAGCACTGTCCTAACGGTCATGTTGGTAGAACATCCCACATTGATTCCTGAGATTATTTCATGCAGTATTGTATCCCGTTAACAATGACAATTTTACACACACGTCGCTAGACTCGCCATTAAGTGCTTGTGGTCGGCCATTACGTTTTCATTGAAATGAGACTATGTCTAAAATTTAGTATTCTCTGCTCATTCTTAGTTCGATGGATCTCGGAATGTTCAATTCTTTAACGACTTCTGTAATGAAATGCTCCTCGTGCTAGTTCTAACTGCCATTCCGCGTTCTAAGTCCGTTAGTTCCCATTTTGTGGCCATAGTCAAGCCAGAATCATTTTCACATGAATAACTTAAATACAAAGGAAAGCCTTGCCACTGCATAGTCCATTTATGCATTTTGTACGTCATAGTACTGTATCTATATATTTGCATACTGATAACCCATAATATTGTTACCTCAGTGTATATGCAAATGTTAAAGTTGGTTGATGTAACTAAATTATAACTGTTAATATGTTTGCTGAATGTTAAAGCAATTACCAAAACAATAACAAATGTTGAAGAAAGAATTTATGAGATTGAAGCTATTATCACTAAAGAATTAATTTTTTAAATTTTGGTACAATTTTAAAAGTTATATACAATTATACATCAATTAAAAATATAATTAGTTCAATTAAAAAGCTAATGAATAGTGTGGAAAATCGTTTTTACTGAGAACTAATTATCCAAGAAATACTGATAATAACTTACGAATAGTTCAGGCACAACGATTTGCCCCGTTCATTTAAAACATACTACTACGTTGTAATGATGACTAATTTTGACAGGCTGAATTTTTTATGTAATGGTAGTTATTACAGTCTTTGTATATCAAAACGGTAATATATGCGAAAATAATACCTTTCTGTTTCTGTAATGGCATTAGAAAAGAAACTTCGCGAAAGTCGAAAGAAGTGCAAAACAACTTTCTTTCATTTATCATCCGCTGACATAATACCATATATTCCATTAACGTTTTACATTTATCTCATTAAACTGTATCAAGAAAATGAATTAATTTGTTTAAATTAGTCTTTCTGACATAGGACGTCCATTTAGACAGTTTGAAAATATCTATTTCATTCAAATGCTCCGCATGACGTCATTGCAAAAGAGAAAAAAAAATTACATGTAACATTCTAGATTCGAAGTAAAAAAAATATCTCCAAAAATTTACGTGCGATGGGGTAGAAAATTCTTGAAAGTGAAAAAACTGGATCATAGTCAATAATAAGGATATAAATTTATTCAAATGAGAAAAACATTTCAATTATTTTAAGTTTGAAAAATAATACTGAGAAACGCCTTTCACCCTGTTTTATCTTTGTATAAACAGCTAAAACTTATGACTAGATAGAATATTCTTTTCTAAGAATTTTATTGCAAAGAAAAAAAAATCGATATCTTGTAAAGACCACTTTTTAAAAGCAAAAAGACTGCCTAAATTACGTAATAAATAAGATTCATAAAATATAGATACTTGTAAATAATAGACATTAAACACAACAACTATTCTTGGCGAAATAATTAGGCTTCAAAGGTGGCTATTGCAATAATAATAATAATTTAAAATAATGTGCTATATTACCTTTGAGAACAGTAACTACAATTAATGCTTTATTAGATAGTTAATCTTCAACAATGATGATATTAGGATTTTTTCAGTATTTTTTCGTTCATAATGTATTAGGTTGTTCGGAAAGTAATTTCGTTTTTTCCCGACAGAGGATTTAATTGTATTTTTCGCACCCAATTTCATACTTAAACCGCAAAATCATTTTATGTTTTAAGAGCTGATATAGCAAGGCTTGAGTGTGAAAAAGTGCAGCTGATTCTTCGCAGTAGTTTTTGGATGGTGCCCTTTTAAATATGGAGAGCAATAAACAGCATTTTCGTCATTTTTTTATTTTTTGCTATAAAAGGTAAAAATGCTGTTCAAGCCAGAAATAAATTAGCCAATATGTGTGGAGAAGATGTGTTAACAGTACATCAGTACCAGAACTGATTTGCAAAATTTTTCCTTCAAATGAGGAGGCCAAAAACCACCTCGATCAGTTTTTTTTACAGCAAAGACCAAAACTTTTATGAGCGTGTAATCATGTTACTACCAAAAATATGGCAAAAGGTATTAGACCAGAATGGCAATTTTATAATTTAATAAATAATTTATTCATTAAACGAAAATTTCTTTTCATTTTGACAAAAAAAAAACAAAACGAAATGACTTTCCGAACAACCCAATATTTATACTTAAGGCAGTATTGTAATCAAGTGTAGTTTTCAAGTAGAATTAGAAATATGTAAAACAAAATGTAAAGGTAAATTCTGAAAATCGATTAAAGAAAGGGTTATGTAAGATTTTAAAATGTTCAAATATTTATGTAAAATTGTTAATGAAATTCCTTCTGTATTATTAATTAGTGCAACTAACTATTAAAACAGTTAAATACAATTACAAAGATTAAACACAATTCTGTAAATTTAATTAGTTTATTGTTAATAATATTATTCTTAAATTCTTTATTGAAATTTTTTTAACATGTAATTGTCATAGCATAGATGAGCGCATAAGACTTTTACTATACCTATCAAGATTGATGAATATACTTTGGATCAAGAACATTTGTATATTATTTTTACACTTATCTTTCAATGACAAGGATTTAAACTTTTAAAACCTTCTTTTATAAAAATAATCTTGGCTCCTAAACAAGTAATTAATAATTAGGGAAAAATTATTTGTGCATCGAAGCATATTTTCATGATATTTTCAAATATATGAAGAAATGTTTTCTTTATTTTACGAAAGTTATGGACAATTCATTGGTGGACTACCGATAAGGCATTTGTTTAGGGCCACTATAGATGAGGGGTACTACAAATATGTCATACTATAAATTTTATTGGCAAATAAATAAATATGCAAAATATATGAGTTCAAGGAATTATAAACTATTGAGAGTATGTGGACTTATATTGAAACTAAAAACCAATATTAAATAAAATTATTTTTCAATTTATAATACATCGGAATATTGATTTTTTATTTAAAAGGTTCTATAATATTTAAATGGAAAAGTGCTACAAAATGATTATTTTTAATTTTATTCTTTTACAAAATTTGTTACTTCAGTTTTATTATTATCTACCATGATATATAAAAGTTTTTATTTGTAGGTAAAGAAGTCATAACTAATAATTATGGCTAGTTGTCAAAAATTTTATTTTTTAGTCATTCTTTCCATGAAGTACTTCTAAAACAAATAAATAAATTAAAACATACATATTTTTGGAAGCATATTAACATTAAAAACTAAAATAAACTATTAGCATTTGATGAAGTAAAAAAACGTTTTGAAATGTGAAGCTAAATTGGCCATTAATTCTTATTATATTGTCTTATTGTCCGGGGCCTCAAAATATCAAAATCAGCCATCTGGTTTGAGAATATTTTAAAAATTATTACAGTGAAAATCATTTTTGACTTTTAAATTTACATAAGCCCGAAACGTTAAACGCGTTCGAATCCACTCCAATAATTCAAACTTTTTGACATCTTTTCACCAACTTTTAATGACATAATGTCTGCGAATCTTGAATCAAAATATCAAATTATTTTAACTAGGTTTAAAACGTGATGCTGGAACAGATGGTGGTCATTACAGTTGTATTAATGTTGGTAAGAGTATGTTGGGAAATAAAAATATGCCTATTTTGTTTTCATTAGCGTTTGTACTCGAAGCCCTTGAAGGACGTGACACATATCTAACGTGACATAATCTCAAAATTTCTCATTTCAACTCATCAAAAGCAATAACACATTGACAGATTTCGATTATCTCATGAATTTATCTGATGCTTATTCTTCACGGAGATTCTTTGATAAGTAAAGATTACAATTCAGATAGCATTGTTGGGTAAAAACATCTACTGCTTCTCTATAATGTAATGAATGATTAGTAAACATATCAATAGTTGCGTCTGCATCTTTTTATTTCAACCTATTTGTTTCATGTTTATTAGCGTTTCAATTTAACATCGCATATTTCATATTTTAGGAATGGACCTTCGTAATCGATTGTTCTCTCATATCTTAGCTTACAAGAATGATGGAATGACATAAGCACATGTATGATCGGGGAAAAACGATCTATTTAATATTTTAAGAATTTAATCAACGGTTAATGGATTAATTTGAATAAGTTTTGATTTGATGCATATGAAGCCACTTTTCGTGATTTCTTTTGGAAACAAATCAATTTCTTAATATTTTTAATAAACGTTTTTAAATTAAAAATTTTGTAGAAAAAAAATAATTAAAAAAAATCTAATCTATGCCTTAAAACGTTTCCAAAAGACTGTTTTTACTTAAACATTGTATATATAACATCGGAAATAGAATCAGAAAAAACTTCATTATGTATTAATAAAGAAATAAGACTTAAAATCGTGTGAATGTCAGCTAGTTCGTACAAGATTTAATCCATCTTCAGGTCTATATTAATATAAAAATCTTCGCCTAAGGCGACAAGTTGGATTGCCAGGAATCCTGGTTATATTCGTTTTCAAATAAATCCTTTAGATATTAAGATTAATCTATAAGTCTATGATTATTCAACTTCCAGACATTAAGATCTTTTATCTTAACTGTTTTATTTATCTTAACTATTAACTTAAGTGCTGTTTATCATATACATGAACCTTTCTCATGAAAACAGTTCTATAACATCAAATCGCTATAAAAAGCTCAAATATTCAGCTAATCTAAATTCCGTATTGTAACTTCACTTTTTAAAAATTTCTCTTTTCTTTCTCTTTCTCTTCTTCAAACATTAATCAGAATCCTTCTTTTTTTTTAAGCTTTCGACAACGAAAGAGAATCGCACAATTAAGTATTTGACGAAAGAATGAAAACAGTTTCCATTTCAGGACAACAATGTAAATCTATTGTTGGAAACAGGAGAAGAAAATATGCTTAAAAAATTGCTCAAACAGAAAAAAAATGTGCACATCGATGAAATTCTGAACACTAAGTTTTTAAATTTTAAAATTGTGTAAAATTCAGTTTCGCACGATATCATTTTCTGAAGTTATCGAGATAAAATATCAAAATTTCGGTTAATTTTTAATTATTCACAATTTTAATTAAAAGAATTTTAAAAACCTCTCCTTGATGCATATTCCTATCCTCCTAAATATGCCAAATGTAGTACTTGTATGTCAAACGGTTTGACATGTTGGAGCCTATCTATTCCTGAAGTTTAAGGAAATTTGGTGATCTGTGAATGAGAGTGTGATATTTCGCTTCTATATATATTGTCAAGAAAAAAAGGCAGTTTAAAAATTAATTTCATTTATTTAAAATTTGAAATAAAATAAATGAGACACTCACTCATTCGCATTTTCAAAATTATAAGGGCCCCTAGGACTTCTAGATTTAATGGGACTTGCAAGAAATTTGATCAAAGGCTTTCATTAGCCTAATTGCCAAATAAAGAAACTTAAAAACAAATCCCTTGACTTATAAATTATTTCTTTAATAATGTAATTATTAATAAATTATATTATTACATATTATATTATTATTATTAAATTATTTCTTTAATAAAATAATATCTTTAATAATATAATATGTCAAATATGGTTGGTCAATTTCTTACTATGTCATTGCTTTTATTTTTTTATTGTAGCAATAATAAGCTGCAAACGAACATTTAGTTAATATTGAGAAAAAAATTGGATTCAGAGCAATCACATTGAAAATAAATAAAATGTAATATTATTTATAATTTTTTAATAAATCACAAAAAGTAAACTTTAAAGACTATTTAAGAATAATTCCATAATCTCGTTTTATAATGCGATGCGGTTTCTAATGCAGCTACTCAGTTAAAATAGCAGCTTTGTGTTCATAAGTTTATTGTTAAATTCATAAAATTCAGATAGATAGACGATAATTAACTAAAATTAAACCTATGTTTGTCGTTAAAACTTTTTTGAGAGAATGCAAAATATTTTGAAATTGATATCTTGTCAAAGATGAATTTTATGTGCTATAAGACTCATTATAACAATAAAAATTTGACAGAAATTACATTTTGATATCATTTTTAAAATCTGAAGCCATCTCGGATATGAGATTGAGGCATTGCTATATTTATAAACAGGTTTCCCTTTCGTGGAAAATGCCCTTTTTTTAAAAAAACTTTTAAATACCAACCCATTAAATTAAGCCGTATGAACAAAGCTTAATATGATTTACTGTTTAGAGCTACGCCAGCAGTCAGTTTATCAGTCCAGAAAAAAAATAATTGTGGTATTGTCTTGTAATCGGAGACACTTCGATAACTATCTTAAGAGTCATCGCATCCCTCATTATATGGTTTATTATCGATCTATCGACAATAGAGTCCAAATTTGGTTTTTGAGGCTATCGAGTCCCTCAGTTCATTTCGAATGCTCCAGCACTTATGTATTGGTATTAGACAAGACCGTTTCACCAAGGGAAACAAATTTAACAAGCAAAAAGGTTTATTTTAGAGGTGGGAATACATACCTAGGATGAATTATTTTGAACTTGTCTAATCTAAGTACAATAAAAAGTTATTTTATTATTTTAATTAAAAAATTAATAAGATTTAGGTATTTTCTCGCGATAATTCCCGAAAACATTACATAAAATTAATATTTCCGCATTTCAAAACTCTAAAAACTTTATTTTTATTGACATAAATTTAATTGATTTGCAATTTTTTGTGTAATTTACAACAACCGATTTCATTTGTGTAATTAATTCTTATTACTTTTATAACTTTATCAAATATCAAATTTCTTTCTATGATTGAAAATTGAGGAAGAAAATTTCTGTGCTCAGTTAATAGCTATGTCGATGGTAATATTGCATTATTGCAAAAGACAATGTGTAATTTCAGATAGATTGGTTAGACAAGTAACTTTTTAATGCAATTAAAATGTTATGGGTTTCAAATCTATTTGGAATTCATCGAGAATGTCCGAAATTGGAGAATGTTGAGACTAACCAGTTATTATATACGAACTATCACCGGTATCGCTGCAGCTAATTCGAGAAGTGGAGCTCAAGTCTTTACATACTGTCATTGCAAAAAGAAATATTTTGCTACTAAATGCAACCGTAAAAACAAGGAACTCTTGTGCAACACAAAGGGCCATAACAGTTTAAATTGTTGTTACAAAGAAGATAGTATAACTCCAATAACATAATTAAGTTTAATACTATAGTTTTAAGTTAAATAGTTCAATTTCTATAGTTTTTTTATTTCTACAACCATCTCCTAGTTGGACGTATATCATTCATAATATGTTTTAATGATAATGTATCATTTAAAAACGTAACAAAATTATTTTTTTCAACATTATGATGATTGTCGATATACTCTGGTAACAGTCCGAATACAGTAGAATATATAAAAAAATTCGGTCTTTCACCGAAGTATTTGTTATATATTGATATTCACCTGTGAGTACCGACTTTCTCCAGATTTATGTCTATCACTGTAACAAATATAATAAAATAAGGCGGAATTCAAGAGTAAAACTATTAAAACAATATCTACTACTATTCGATGCTTACAATTACTTTGTAACGGGAATCACAAACCTCAAATTGTGCATATAAGATTTAAATGAAATTAAAACCACCCCAAAATTGACGGAGAACCAGTTAGTTGCCAAATGCGGCTAGCATTTTAAGGATACAATACTGATTCAAGATTGATTAAGCCAGTGTTCCATGGAAAATTTTCTAAAGATTATACATCGGATTAAATAAAGTAAACAGTCTTTGATTCTTGTGACGTCCATGATTGGCAAAGAATTAGCTAACATGTTTGAATTTGTTTTTCTTTTTTATTATTTTGTGTCTACGTGATTCAGACTTTAATTGCAAGTTATTTTCAAGATAAGAAACTCAGCTTCCCGGAGAGATGAATAATCGCATTTTTCAATCAGCTGCCGAAGAAAGACGCTGAAGTCATGCTACCTAATCAGTGCGCCGTAGTTGTAGGCTGTTTGGAAAATAAAACTATCTGTTCGATGCGAAAAGGGCGTACGATCGATTGCGGGCTTTGATTGGGCGAATGAGTGATCTCGCCATCCACAACAAAGATCGGAAGGTCGATAAACCGATCACTGATACCAGTTGTGCTGGTCTTGCCAATTCTAGACGAGGAATGCCACTTTTCTGACGCAGATGATGATTGCATTCTGAGGAACCACAATGAATGTTTTCAAAACATTTAAAAATTTTGTTTTCGACATTGTGCTTGAGGATACAAAACTGTCAAGAACTAAATTCGCAATTAAAAACGATAGGAACCAACAAGTCAGTCTGAAATAAATTAAATATCTTAATTAATAGCTTCATGAATTTTTGTCTGCTAAAATACATGGTTTTCTTTCTTCATTGAAAGAATGTCATTTCCTAATTAATGAGCAATTAACAGATCTCTATAATGTCAGAAAAATGCTACTTCACACACACACAAAATTAAACATACTAAGCAATCTAAAAATGTTTACTGAAGGCAAGTTTGTATTTAATTTTAGAAATAACACAAAATAAAGTTTTAATATTTCTAATAAAAAGATAAACATGATATAGTGAAATTTAAATGGAATAATTGCAATTGTTGGCTTCTTGGCCTAGGTATAGCGCATCTTCCTCTTGATCTGACCATCCCTGGTTCGTCATTATGGTTGTCCATTACCCAGTGTTTTATCTGTGAGATGTGTGAAAGACCCCCCAATGAAAAAGGGGTATAAAAGCGAGTGTGTGTGTCATCATTTTGAACTAGAAGCCAGACTTCTACCCTCGGGTACTCATGGGTCTCTACCCTCAAAAGCTAATACAAATTCGGTTTAAATTGTTGACTTCGTCAGGGGGCTTGTCTATGAGAAGTGCTATAAATAACAATATTATATTTGCAGTAAAAAGGTACAATCAGTTAAAAAATGAAATTATTGAAGCTGATTCGATTAATAAATTTAAATTAGATGTAAAGCTATACAAATAATTAAAGTTAATATTCAAGAATTAATTGTAAAGGAAAAAACCAATTTCTTTCAGTGAACATATCAACATAGCATTGACATTTATCTGCAAACAGATTACAGAGATTTTATACTTTTAGTACAGCAATTTTAATTGCATCAGGTGAAATGAAAAAAAGAAAAAATATATTCCTCTTTGGTTTGTACGAGCATTTGTAATAAAATAATATTAAATTCAACAAATATACCTTACTCTTTATTCTTAATTAAAAACTGATAGAATATTTATTTTAATTGTGATTTTGGAAACTATTACCTGCAACTGAATTTCTAAGAATTGCAATATTTTTTTCAATGGGAAAGTTAAAACAAAGCAAACAGTCTAAAATTTTAAATAATAATTTTTTGATGATAAATTTTATAATTAATGTATTTAGGAGGCTAAATTTTATAAAGAACTTCAAATTTGATTATGATTGTTTTTAAATTAGGGGCTTATTTATTTAACTTACTCGAAGGATCTAGAAATAACTAGATACACGTACAAAGAAAGAACTTACGTAACGTAGATTGTGCTTATTGTGTATTTTTGAATGAGATTCTGAATTTTAGACAACTTTAAAGTTATCTTTTGAATTTTTCGACAATTACAGTATTTTCAAATCGGATATTAATACATGAGAAAATATAAACAATGATGAATGTTTTTATTGATCATAAATTTTTGGAAAACACTATTAAGGTTAGGGAGTCCCAATTTCAAATTATATTTCAAATATTTTGTGGTAAAGAAACAATTTGAAATTATTACATTCATAACATTTATATTTTTATTCACAACTTACAACCTTATATTCACAAAAGTAACTATTTCATAAAAATATGTATTTATATATTAAAAAAACTGAATAATTAATAATCAAATTCTGTAGTGCTTTGTTTTTAGACAGCCGATTTACCTTTAAACAATATTCAATTCAATCCTGACATACTATTCAGTATGGGACTCAATGCTGTCTCATTGCTCGACATACAACCCAGTGCTACAACCGAGTACTAATTGCTCGGGCTTTACTCAAATGACTAAATGACCAAAATGTTATTTCTTCACTCAACACATCGACGGACCATATTAATACTCCTCATAACACATTCATTGGGTTAAGGATCTCTAAAATAATACTTCTCAAATAAAATCACACCAATTTACAAAGCAACCATCTTTATTAAAACACAATTATAAATTGATAGAACAACACAGTAATAAATATATATACAGCTCGCGACACGTAATGGCATTGAGTCACGGGATTGAGCGAGATGGAAAAATGCGCGTGAACATTCTCCCCCCGTTGACATGTTTCAAAACATTCAACCAAATACATAATATACAAATAAAATTTTTAGGAAATTAATAAATTAACGTTTCACTTAACTGGTTTGCTATTCATTTCACTTAAATGATTCCAGCTCGGTCTCCGAACTTTTTAAAACTTCAAAGTAGGGAATAAAGAAACCTATAAATTTTGACATAAACTGCATCTTAATGTTCCAACCATTAAAATTCCTGATGAATCTGAATCATATTTTATCGCCAAAGTCGCCTAATTCGTTGTCAAAAAGTGGTCATTGATCCATCAACCTTTTAATATCCATCAGAGCTGTCTATAAATCTGCCTTCCTTACAATAGAACTAATTGCGCTAAGAAAACAGCATTACAAATTCGTAACAATAAGCTATTATCTATACTTATAATAAAATGTGTGTGTGTGTGTGCGTGTGTGTGTTGGTGCTCTACAGGCCAGACCGTTGGACCTAGAGCTACCAAATTTGGTACATGTATACCTTGGAGGTCCGGAATGTGCACCTCGGAGCCCTTTTTTCGAATTTTTAATTAGAATTTTATTAAAATTTAAGTGAAATTTTGACGTTTTTCCGTCATAACTTCCGAAAATATTAACGCATAAACATGATTTTTACATCAATTTAAAGATAAAAGAATTAGCTTTCTAATGGTATCAGTGTTTTAATGTATTACTTAAGCTTCTATTTTTAACGAATTTTTAAAGAAATATTTTAACCATGTTTTTTTTTAGCACGTGACTGGATAAAATAAAAGAATGCCGGAAGTTCAAATAAAAAAATTATCATCGCAAAATAAATCTAAAGAAATGCAGCTTTCAGCACGTGACTGGATAAAATAAAAGAAATATAAAATGTGATATTTTCTTTGAAAAATAAATGCAAAGCAAAGGTTTCTACAATCGTTTGCAATATCTATATCATTAACTCAATAAATCTTCTTTATTTACGGTAAACCTGACTGAATTTTGACAGGATAGGCATTGAAATCCCGACTTAATGGCATATTTATGTAACCGCTTGCAATATCTGTATCATTAATTAAATACTTTTTTCCCTTTCTCGCTTTCTTTAAAAAACATATTTAATATTTTGGCAACATCATCGACATTTTTTTTAATATTTTGGAAGCATAACTGATGGTTAAAACTGACTGATTTATAAAATTAAAGAATATTATTTGGAAAAGGTGTACTTTTAGAACTTTCCGTCCATCATCTTAAAGAAAATACTAATTTCAGGTCAATCAATACCCGGAATGACTTCAAGGCTAATGAATATGTGATTTAATTGATAATTTTAGAACGCTTTACTCATGGCGAACCAGCTGGTCGCCAAAGGCGGCTAGTTTTTAAATAAACTAATATACTATTAAATCGAGACACAAGAAAAATAATATGACTCTTTGTTAAAATTAAAAAAAAATAGTAACGGCAATTTCGTCGCACAATTTTGAAGGTTATTAAAGTTGCGATGCCAATATTATTATTTTTCCATCTGGAATCCGTTATATTACTTTTATATGATTTTTAATGCTTTATACATTATATTTTCTCCTTGCAGCAGCATAAATTAAAACATTATAAGCGATTGTTTGTATCCATAAATACTTAACACCGTTTGTATTGTATATTTTATAGAGGGAGTACGTTTCACCTGCACAAAATTATCATTAAGTTTACAAAATTACATTCAGGAGGATTATGAAAGCTTCCAAGGAAAATGTGTCAAGGACAATATATTTATTTTCAGTTTTAAGAGAAAATCTTCATAGTTTGTTCAGCAAAAGGTAAAAGTGTAACTTTCGATTGATTCAGGTGTCCACATATTTTGCGGAGATGTATTAAGTCTACAAAATGTTTTTAGAACTAATTTTGTAATTCATATCGCTCTTGCACTTATGCTTTACTACAAATATCACTTAGAGTAAATATATTCCTATTTTAGGATTTAATTGTTGTCTTTCAGACATAATGAGAGTGGATAGTTTATGCAGATATTATGAATCATCAATATATGTCTTTGCTTTTAATTGTTTCATATGTTTTTGGAAATAGTGAACATAATAAATTCAAATCCTAAAAAAATTAAGAAAAATGTCCAAGTTATTATGGTACGACACATGCATTAACCCTTTCAAGGGCGGTGACATACTCCATATGTCACCTTTTTACAATTTTTTTAAAACTAGAAAATCGCGTTGAAATAACTACATAAAATTTCCTAACGTTTTTTAAGTCTTTATCTTGCCAATAGAAAGCAGCGCGAGTCTTAGAAAGTATTCTGTTTCCACACAAAAAATTCAAGATGGAAGCATGTTTTCATATGATGTAATTTGTCTTCATTTTATTCCGATAAACTTTATTTTCGAATTCAAAAAGCTCATTTTTTTTGCGTCATTCATGTTAAAAAGCGTCATGAATCCCTAAAACTGCTTTCATTTCATAAAAATACCTTCTAATTACGAGTTGCATATTTGTGAATTCGCTCCAAAACATGTTCTAGATGCGCGGTGACATACCCAGTACATGTCACCTACACCCCAGCCCCCTAAGGACCTTAATTTTTTTAAACTGTAAATTACATGTCAGTAATAGGATATAATCAGATTTAAATAATTGTTTCGAAAAAAAAATCATTTTTGGCATAGTGCCCCTGAAAGGGTTAAATAGAACAGATGCTTTGGAAATAAAATGAAAGTATTTTAAATATTATATACAAAGGTTTACGTTATGATATTTAAATGAGTAATTAAGAACTTAAGAAAATCCAAATTCAGAATAATTTATGTATAGAAAGCTGACAGTGTTTGTTCTTTCATATAAACTTAAATTTTTTGAAACAGAATAATTAAATTTTGCACACGTGCAAGCAAGATGAAAGTTGTGGACCATTTTTCAAAGTTAAAAATTTTAATATAAATTTGTTAAATGAAAATAAAGCAAGTTTTTAGTATTAATCAGTTGTATCGTATTGAAATAATATCTCATAAAAAATTCTTCTCGCATTATCTAAAAATTTAAATATTACTTTTTAATGATACCAGGTTTCTTTTCATAATTTTTTCTCTAATTTTAACGTTTTTTAAGGATTTTTATCAGATACATACTCTGTAACAATGTTTTTATTTTTATGATGAAATTTCAGCTAATTTAATTATTCTATTAAAACATTCATTTGTATATTATTGCCAATGTTAAACTGTATTTTTAAAAAAAATTTTTACGTTAATTCTGAAGTAATTCAATTTTACTTTATTTCGTATTTCCACTTTCACTTGTTAATGCGATAATATATAATACAATTAATGTGATAATATATAATACTCTTATTCCGTTTTAATATTTTTAGTCTATTTAAAAATAAGATTATATTTTAAATAAACGCATTCTATATTAATAGTTTGAAATCTGAAAAACCAGTACTGCGGATGAACAAGCTGACTTAAAAAGTGACACAGTTTTGCACAGCATAGTCAACATCATGGCTCTTGTGCCAATAAAATCCAAAAAAATCCAAAAAATTCAAAAAGCGACTTGTTATAAAATTATTTAAACCAATAACTGTAAAAATTGGCGTAATTTTACTTATACTGTTTTATTGTTTCAATTAAAAATTGTTATAAGGTTATTAGATAGTTTATAAAACCAATACATGTTTAAATTGCTATACCCAATTGCATTTTAATTTATGATTAACGTTTTTAAATAGCAAATCCATAAGTTTCAGAAAACTAGTGGTTGTCTATGATTAAAAAATGGTCACAAATTCTATAGTGGTAAGAGCAGAGAACAAGACTGAAAAGTGTTAGCTTCAAGGATTCAAAAGATACTTTTATACAAAAAAATTAGTAAATTGTAAAAATGATGGAAGTATGGTATGATTTTTTGCCTAAGCAAATAATTTTTAATAATTACTACAAATATCAACGTGAATAGTCACCCATAAATTATCTCAGATACTGTCGAATAAAATATAGTACAAGTGTATTTATATGTACATATCTACAGTTTATTGTTAACTGAGTGTCAATAGCGAACGATAATTACGAAAGAGTCTATTTTAAAGAGAACCTTAGTGAATAATCGTCGGGAAATAGTTAATAAATAAGTACATAAAAACCGAATGTGTATTTTGGGCGCCTTCCCCCTCCTACAGTTTGAAACAAAAATTTGATGCATAATTATAATTATAATCGCAAAATTATTTGATAAATTTTACATATTCAAGTCATTACGTTTTTGAGTTATCGTTTGAATACTACTGAAAGTGGCATTTGACAAGTTTGATGCATATCCACAGTTAAGAATTTTAAATCTGCTTCTAAATTTTATGTATCTAGATCTCTTCTTTTTATAATTATTGAGTTAACTGTATTAAAGCAGTCAAAAAGAATGGATTTCGTTTAAAATGTAACTGTAATCTACAACTTTGATTTTAAGATCAAACACCAAATTTCATTCATGCAGCTGAAGAAGTTTTGAGTTATTTTGTTCACTGACATGCTGAGTGAAAAACAAATAATTTAAGAAAGATTCACATCAAACTCAAAGAGGTAGGAAATGCGAATATTCCTCAAAACCTCGAGCTCGAATTTTTTGACAACTGCAGCACTTTCTCTTTCGTGAAAGAGATAGTAAAAAAGTGGACTAACCTTTAGATCGAAACTATAAATAAAGTAAGAGATTAATCTCAACAGCTATGGATCCTAAATATTACCTTCTCGATAAGCAGGACGCATGCTCAGATTCAAAGGAGCGGTGATCTTTTATCATGTCTTGGAGTTCATATATCAAATTTTATCTGTCTGACTCAAAGAGATTTTGAGTTGTCATCTTCAAAGACAGACAGAATTTAAAAAAGTAATTTTCGAGCTCAGAAAAATCTGAAAAGTGGATATTTATTAAAATCTAGATTTCTAATTTTTTAACACTTTTAATAACTATCTCCTAACGCAAAATGATAAAAAGCATCAGCAGGTATTAATAGTGACTTGAGTATTGTGACAAATGGATGTCATAACTTATATTACATAACATGGAAATGTATTTTAAATTTTGTGTTTCATTAAATTTGATAATTTATTTATTTATTAATGAAATTAAATATTAGATTTCTTTGTTGTAGGCAAGTTTCAAAAAAGATATTATGCTTGTAAAAAATTGTAATTTAATTACACTTAAAAATTAAACCTCAAAAAATTTCTCAATATATAAAAATAAATTTTGTCAGTTGAAGTCCTTACTCTTGATTCTAAAAATTTATGTAACTTTAGTTGTGCTATAAAAAATTCATGGAGGTGTAAAGAAATATATATATGTATGTTGGAACAACACTTTCGCAATGATTTGTAAATTAAAAAAAAATTAAAATAGGTTTTGAGATAATTTTTATTTATGCCTAACTATTCGTCATTCTTAAAAATTTATTTGCAAGATTCAGAGCTCGAAAAAGTACACTTTATTCTGCTACGTAATTTGTGAAATTTGGGGAATATTACAAAGCTTCCTTCCTTTGCAAAATCAGTAGAAACGGCGACTAATACGCGTTTCCTGTTGCAAAAACTTCTTTCGCTAGTTTGAATTTCGAATATAAATAAAAAATTAAAGTTGATTTTTGTAAATAAAATTAATTTTAAGAATTGTACCATTAAGTATGAATATAAATAAATAAAAAAGGGACATTTTTATATGTGCATTTATTTTAATCTTATAATTTCATAATTTTGCATTTCTTTGCTGAGCCAGCTTTATGAACGGGAATAAGATGTATCAGATAGACGACAGATACATTTAATTTGAAGTTTTTGTTTTTAATTATTTTAAAATTATTGATTTTGCTGTTAAACCTTTTTATATACTATGCCCATTTCTTCTTAATTTTTTTATTTATAATTCAAAATTGATTAAAAAACTCAAACTTTAATTTATATTTTCATTATCAGAAGGAGAACTTTATTGACTTTATTTGCTGTATTTTCACTCAGATTTCTTATTGCTGCTTATATACAATAATAAGCAGGATTTATTTCTGATCATAGTGTTTATAAAGGTAATGTATGTGTTTATAAAAGTACGTAAAAGAAGAGTTTTGTTTTAAAAAGTTGAAAATTTTCCTAAAATCTAATATTGGAAAATAAATTTTAAAAATGAGGAATAAATTTAAAAAAAATTAATTGAATTGTTGCTTTATAATTTTTTTTCATAAATAAATGTGGAAATAATATATGTTATTCGTTTTGGATTTAAATTTTCATGGTTTCTTTTTATTTTTATGTACTTAAAGCTGAATAAATAATATCTGTATTAATTGCATGATGCAGATTGATTATTCATAAACTGACAAAGCTGTTATGTTCATTTCAACAGTTAAGTTCATTAAACAAAATATCTTGCAAAGATCTGTAGTTGATCCACAATTACCGTATAAATTATAATAAACAAAAGTAACTACTAAGAAACTGCCCCCTCTCTGCCAAGGTCTTTGGGAAAATTGAATGATCAGACTTCCACAACAATAAGACAGGCTTAAAGTGAAAGAAGACAGAATTAAAGTGACATAAGACAGAATTAAAGTGAAATAACTCCTATTACGATGCATCCCATACGTCCACTACTCTTCATGACTCAACCTAAGCCATTATTATATCCATTAAGCAAGTGAGAACTTATTTATATGACAAATTCTCATTTCCATATCTGATGTGCCACTAATAAGTTTATAAACAAGCGCAAGAACCGCAAGAAATATGCGATAAGAAAATGCGCTTTAAAGTTCATTTTTTGATTGAAATAAAAGTTAATATTTTCTTAACTACAATGTCTTTGTAGACAAAATAACTTGCATGAAATGAAGAATTAAATCATCAATTTTTATGCCCTAACAATTAATTTTTCAAAATGAATTAAGATTTCCGAAACTTTCTCAAGAATGCAATAGTGCGAAATGTGATATAAATTACAGCATCCAATGTTTACAATTAAGCTAATAGTTCCATTTATAATTATCTTATCAGTAATAGCTAAATTAATAAATAAATCTATTTTGTGATGTTATTTTATGTATTACCGTTTCTGATATGAAGTACATTTGTGAATCACTAGCCGTCTTTGGCACGAGTAATAATTGAATGGTTAGACACCAATATTAATTGTGCATAATTTCAATTAAATATTCTGCTCAAATTGATGTTTTTCTTTCTTCAAAAAAGTTCTTTTACATTAAACAGCATCTGTTTTTTTTATTGCTACGAAAATGCTTCTAAGATAGAGAGTCCCATCTTTCTCAGAGCAATTAAAAATGTGTCGGCGTCCTGACCTAGGGCAAAGCATTTTTTTTCGAATTCTAGGCGTCTCGGGTTCGAGTTCTGGTTCGAGCATGGACGTTCTTTACCCTGTGAGGTGTGTGAAAGAGTCCCCCAATAAAACGGCATTGTGCAAGTGAGTGCCATATTCATGAGAGCTCAAATCAGACTTCTGCCCTCAGGTGCTCATGGGGCGGAAGGTACTACACCCTTCTTTCCACCATCTAAAGCTGGTTTGAATTAGTGTTCAATCTAAGCTACAAACAACACTATTGAAAACTTAGGTATCAGAATGATCTTTTTTGCCGTATTGTAAGTAGCTTTCTACAGTAATGCACAATTTCTTTGTGAAAAATCTGTAGGTAATAAGTAGAATTCTCTGCTCTCAATTTCAAATATCAGAAAAGAATTACTCTATTTAATATTTAATGGAAAGATGCAAAATGTTTGAACTTCACAGAAAATATAGAATCAATTGTTGGAAATTATGTAAAAAATAATTTTAAAATGTATCATAATTCAGGAAAGATTTACCAGAAAACTAAAAGCGCATGATTAAAAGGGGGAAAAAATAAAATCTCATAATGATATAAACATAATTTTTGTACACTGTTTTTAAGGAAGCTATAGCAGAAAAATAACAACATTTTAATTAATTAAAAAAAATTGGGAAAATAACACATTGAAGTGCACATTCCTACTCTCCAACATATATGTGCTGAATTTGACATTTCTAAGTCATACGCTCTGTTTTATTGAGAACTAATACACACAGACACACGCACATTCTCTTTTATTAATAGCAGAGATTGTGCAATATGTTAATGAAATTTCAAACAATTGTATCTGAGCCTTTCAAAAGATCATGATACACTTAAAGCATGCAGGACTATCAAAATAAAGTCATTTAGAATAATGAAATATTGATTACGATAAACACGAGTCTAGATTAAACTCGAGTTCATTTTGTGTGTTCTTGATCAGCGGTTTATCTGCCAAATATGCAACCTCTGACCAAACATCGGAAGGCATGGTGAAGTCCACTTACTATTTATGGGAATTCAAAACTTGAGGTTATCGCTAAGGATGGGATCTGTTGATAGGCACGAGGAAAATCCCAAAATCACGTTTTTCATATCTGTGTCTGTTTTTCTCAGAACAAAATATTGGGAAGTTCGTTACTAGTGCCCTAGTTTAACACAGCTCAAGTACTTTTTAACTTAGGTACTCAGATATTAAAATACTTTAATGTCAATTTATTAATTTTTATGGAAAGAGAAATCGAATTCTTTCTTTTTTTTTTCTTCCTGCAATTTAACTGTGCTATGGTGCATCGATTTATTTACTTTTTAAACTTCTAAGCAGTTAAAAATTATGTACAGTATACACATATTTTAAAATTTCTATGGATTCTTAGTTGAATGAAATTTATAAAATATTCCTAAAATGGAATGTATCATCCGATCAGATAATTAAAAAAATTAAGATGTAAAAAATGCTTTTGCGTTAGTGTTTGATATAAGAGCTATCTCTAATTATAATAAATAAAAATGTGTGTTAATGTGAATGTTGGTTCAATGCAGGAAGAGCCATATAAACACCAGAGACTAAATTTTGCACAAATGCAATTTGGATAATGGAATTGTGCAACCAAAAGCAGTTTTTTTAAAAATTATCTAGATAATGTTATTTTAAAACTTTTAAAGCTAAAAATAAATATTAATTTTATTTAACAAAAAATAGATTTCAAAGTACAAAAATAAAATGAAATTGGTATTTTTAAAATTTATTAATTAAAATCCAACTTCAATTGTGTTGGATCTATACACAAGAAATGATTTAAAAAATAAAAAAAAAGATGAACTGAATGTCGAATTTTAACTTTGTTGTCTACTTTAAAAACGCAAATCATTTAAATTTAAAACGTATATCAATAATATATAAAAATTAAAATAAGATTTTTTTTTCGTTATCAAAGCAATTTAGTGCTATACAATCTATAAGACAATGGGATTTAACGACTTTTAAAAGGAACGAAATGAAACTCAAATGCCCATTAAAATAGATGGGCAGTTATAAAAATGACTGAAAAATGTAGAATTTATTTCTACTAATAACCTTTCTACCTCCACCCCAACTCCATCTTAAAAAAAAAAAAGAAAAAGAAAAAAAGAAGCAAGTCTCAAAGCAATTTTCAACAATTCAGTCATATTTAATGTAACTACTTTTTGTCATCGTAATTATGTAAACATAATTGAAATCTCAAAAATATATAGTTCGATAGGGCTCCCAGTTTAGTCCTATAAATCGATATTCTCATTAAGATTTCTTTAAATATATTTTGAAATTTTATATATCTATATATCTGTATCTATATATATCTATATATCTGTATCT
>JAPMOQ010060656.1:322723-393070 GCA_026543055.1 Argiope trifasciata
CGTAGTAGGTAGCGTCTAAAATGGATGTTAAAAAAAGAAAAGTGGATTCAGAATGTCGAGTTTTTAAAGAAGAATGGACGTGGAAATATATCTTTACTTTATTTAAAGAAAAACCTGTGTGCTTACTTTGCAATACAACTGTTGCAGTTTTAAAAGAATATAACATTCAACACCATTTCAAGAGCAAACATGAAAACCACTCCTACTCATCGTTAAGTGAAGAGGTGAAAAAAATTAAATCGAAAGATTTAATAAAAAATTTATCAAGTCAACAACAATTATTTCAGAGAGCTAATCATTCTCAAAGATGCGCTACGAAAGCCAGTTATGTGTTGGCTTATAATATTGTTAAATCTAATAAAACATTTTCAGATGGAGAATTTATAAAGCAGTGCATGATAGATGTGTGCGATATTATGTGCCCTGAAAAGAAAAAGGATTTTCAGTCACTGTCTCTCTCAAGAAGAACAATCACCGAGAGAATTGAAAATATTGAAAAAAAATCTAATTTCACAACTATTTTCAGGTATTTGGCAATACCTGAAGAGTTTGAAATTACAGTTATTATTATTTGCTAATCAGATCTCTAAATCTAATTTTTCTCATTTTCCAAGAATACAATCTTTAAAATTCAATATATCAAACAATAAGATTAAAAAATAAGAAATTAATTTGAGAAAACTATCTTCAGAATTTGTAAGGAGATTTCAGGACTTTAGAAAAATGGAACCAGAGTTTAGTATTTTTGCAACCCCATTCACTGTTAATTACGAAGAAGTTGATGCAAAATTTCAACTTGAGTTAATAGAACTGAACTGTAATACTCTCCTGAAATAAACTTTTCATACAGTACTATTACTAGAATTTTATAAAAATTTAAGTCCAGATAATTTCTCAAATCTAATTACTCATGCAATGAAGATAATGACAATGTTCGGCTCATCTTATATATGCGAACAAATCTTTTCAACAATGAAGCTTAGGAAAACTTCTTTAAGAAACATAATTACAGATGAGCACCTTTCATCAGTTTTAAGAATTTCTGCTTCGCAAATGAAACCGGACTATGATGAAATTTTGATAAAACAATCTCAATTTCATTTTTCTCATGCACCAGTAATGACACCAGAAAATAAAGTGATAATACTCCACATCAAGAACTACATAAATTCATTTTATATTTTGTGCTTATAATTTTCTTACCTTTTGCCTTTTTACTATTAAAATAATAAGTGTATGTAATAATATATGTATATGTTTATTGAACACATAAATTTTTTAACAATTAAGCATTATTCTTTGGCCCGCTACGATCGTCTAGTTATTACAAATGGCCCGTCTTAAAAAAAGTTTCCCCACCACTGACCTACAGCATAATTAAGTACGAATAAAAGTGCGTTAATTAGCCCTTAATCCAACCAAATTTATTGCTTTTTCCCCACAATATTTTTATTCTAATAATTCTTTTTTCAAAATAATTTAAGTTTGTGTAATATTGAAAATATTTTGTTAGTGAATATTTCGTAATAATAACATTTTTTTTGGTAGGGAATTGATTTTTTTAAAAATTATTTTTTCTGAAGATTTGGTTTTAAAAAAAACCCTCCCTCAAACACGTTTGTCATGCTGAAATACACAAGAGTTATTCCTATCAATGTTATAATTAAATTATTATTCGGTTATGCGAATTCTAAGAGAAAAATTACATAATCTTTTTGATTTCTTTTCCAAATAGCATAGATATCTGATTAAATAAGTACTCATTTCATTCTGAAGCAACAATTGAAAAAAAAATCAAGCCTTCGCAATTCTACTTAAACATTACGTTTTCCAGACGCACACCTGTTAATTTCTCATGCCTGCCGTATGCATCATCATACGCCTGTAAGCGTGCCTCCGGAAGCCGTACCGAAACGGCGCGCACTTGTTTCGCGGTCGAAAGTAAGAACTGGGGCTTCCAAATCACCTTTCGTCTCGTGACGTCAACATCTGATGATGAGTAATCCGTCTCTCTATCACGACGGACGACGTGGAAGAGGCAATCATTCGTTTCTTCCAGCGACCAATCACAGGCAACCGCGCATTCCGACAAGCATAAAAAGAGTTGCCCGAGCTCCCTTCCTAATCAGATCTTTGCAGCAGTGATCATCTTCGCCACTTCGGGAAGTCGGAGAGAAGATATCCTTTAAAGTTTGCTTCTTTCGAATCTTCCCGTTTCTGGAGAATTGATTTTTCCCACTCTCTCATTCTGAAACTTACACGCTTTTTTGTTTCGGGAATATTTACAACCAAGATGAGCGCCGAAGTAGCTACAATTGAGAATATGGAGCCGGTGAATTTGCCTTCTACGAAATTAATAGACGTAGATGATGAGACGTCTTCTTGTGGTAACCACAGCGATGGAGGACCGAATCTGTCCGATTCTGATCCAAAAGATTCTGGAATCGAATGTGGAAGCTCGGAGCCAAAATCTTCTTCTTCGGATATCCCCGATGAGGAGACGGCGAATGCTATTTTGAAAATGGTGGAATATTATCTTTCTGATGCAAATATTCTTAAAGATCCATTCCTCTTGAAGCATGTCCGACGCAATAAAGAAGGATACGTCAGTCTGAAACTCTTGGCATCTTTCCGCAAAGTAAGAAGCCTGAGTCGCAACTGGAAAGCTGTAGCCTATGCAGTTCAGAAATCGACTATGCTTGCTTTGAATTCGGAAGGCACCAAAGTGAAGAGACTGACTCCTCTTCCAGATTATGACGAGACTGTGACATCGAGATCTGTGATTGTTTCTGGTTTCAGCTCCGACAAACCATCGGTGGACAGTGTCAGCGAGATGTTTTCCGCATGTGGAGACATAGCTCTAGTCAGAATCCTAAGACCTGGTGGATCAATCCCATCCGATGTGAAGCGATTCCTGTCAAAGAATCCAGAAATCCAGTCTAAAATCTGTGCTCTCGTTGAATTTGAAGAGCATGCCGCTGCTAGGAAAGCTCTGGAGAGCATTCAAGCACCCGGCATTACAGTCACTTCAGTTGTCATCAAAGAAAAGGAAAAGAACCCAGAGAGTCCCAAAAAGGCTCTTCCTGCAGAAAACCAAAATCCAAGTCCCAAAGACAGTCCCAAGAAGAAGAAGAAAAACCGGAAATCTTCCAATGCTGAAAAGAAATCTAACGAAGGTGAAACCACAACCGAGCAGAAGAGATCCAGGCGCAGTTCCAGTGGATCGGTGAGCTCTCAGAGTTCCGGTTACTTGTCCTCGTCTCCCATTAGTAACCCGTTTGAAAATAAGTTCCCAAGAAGACACAGTTACCACCCAGTTATCTACAATGATCCCAATTCATCATTCGCCTCTTTGGCTAACAGGCATTATGGATCGAGAGATCGTCTTCAGAAGGGTGGTGCCGAGCCTTCCGATGCCCCCAGCCCCTGGCGCAGACGAAGGGAACAGATGATGATGTCCGATTCGAACCTTGTGAGGTCTTCCTCGTCTTCGACGGGCTCCCTGCTGCAGGGTCTTCCAGTTAAAACCATCCGTATGCCCAGGGGACCAGATGGCACAAATGGATTCTGCACAAGAGGTAAATCTAGACTACCATCAACAGCGGAATGAACTTTGTTAACCTGAATAGTAATTAGAACTATTATCCATTTTTAATCAATCATCAGATGGCCTCTTGAGGAGGGAAAAAGTATTAGATTCATCTGCAGTAGAACTCTTTGTCTTTGTTGTTTCCTTTATCATAAAGCATACTATAGTAATATCATGCTCACTTAAAATACGTTATGATAAATTTATGTACTGAATATTTTAAACCTGCAATGCAATTTTTTTTTCATCTTTCAAATGTTTGAAAAGCATACTCTTTCAGTACTAGTTCAGCGAGCTGTGAATGTTGCTTCTTATTCATGAATTCATTGTCATTATTCAGACTTTACTTAACAACTAGTATATTTTTTCTGTGAAATTACTTTTACTTAAGTTATTATAATCAAAACGGTAAATTTCTAAAAATTCATAAATTTGTATAATTAGTACAAACAATTTTTATTCAGCATAATGTTTTTTTTTTAATTTCTAAATTCTGTATAAAAGTTGATATTTTGTAGAAATATCACTTCATTATGGAAGTTCATGATATATCATTTTTTCATAATTATAAAAAAAAAAATCATTCTAACAATGCACCAGTATCTCATTTTTCTAAAATTATATTAAGTTTGAAAAAGTTCTTAGTAATTTTATTTCAAATTTATGTCACAGACCCACCAAGCTGCTCATATTCAGTCTGTATAATTAGAGGAAAGATGGATACTGTTATTCCTTTGCCAGTATTGCTTGTATATAATGTAAATACGTTTTGTTAAATCCCTGTTGTTCACGATATTTATACATGTTCCTTTTTTATGTTTTTAAAACGAAAAACTTAAGTACATATCTGTTGCCCTATTGCTTGTTTTTTGCAGATGTGTATTATTATTATGTTCATATTTGAAAATAAAAAAAAAATAATCAAAATATTGTTGATTTATTTTATTCTACTTCTTGGCTTTTTAAATTATGTTCTTTAAGTAACTGAAATTTAGAGGTTCAATAACATTTGGAAGAAAAATTAGGAATTTGCTAAATGCATAACAAGAATAAAATAATCAGGTAAGATTATGGAAATTTGATCAGTTGCTTTCATTATTACATTAATTAAGTTTCATAAACAGTTTCATATGCATTTCGAATTTATAGAATTAGTTAAAAATATTTAAGTTTCAGTCAACATGAAAATTTTAGTTAAGCTGTATAAAATCATGAAATCATTATATTGATTTAATTTATGAGACCTGCTAGAAAAACGTTCTTTTTCAAAAAGCTTAAAATTTCATGATTATCATATTTAGAAGCGATATTGGATATAATTTTTATTGAAAAAAAAACTGATTCCGATGCCAAATTGATTGAGAAATAGATAAAAATTTATATTATAATTATTTGTTCAGCTGATCAATAATTTATTGGACCATTTCCCAATAGCTCCAAGAGTCGTAATATTTTTTATTCTATTACCAATAAGGTTTTTGTGGTTTAGCCTTAATAAAAATATTTTTTAAAGAATTCAAAAACACAATGGAAAATGTCGTCATTGAAATAAAAGGGTACAGTTCAATAGCAATATTTTAAATTATAATATAATAATAATATAAAATACAATTCAAATTATTTATCCTCTTCAAAATATAAATAATTATATTTTTAGTTAAATGGAATTAGAATTCGAGACTTAATAAATATAAGTGACTGAAATTTTTTTATTAAAAATTTGTTTAGAAAGGAAAATATTTGTTTTTAATGGAGCAAATATGAATAAAAAATATTTATTATTTATTGAATATGAGCGACTGCAATTTATTCCAAAAAAAATGAAAACTTAAATTAACTGTTTTAATTATATGTCAGAAATTTTAGAAATATTTTTCATGCTTTGAATTTGAAGAAGTATTTTATTCAAAATAAATAGATTGCATGCTGTTACTAAATATTCTACAGTTGATAAAGATGGCAATCATGTATTTATGATGCAGTTTGAACACGTGATATTTCTTACCGATGACGTGATTAGTAGTATGTTGATAAAAGATATGAGGTGACAAATGTTTACATCGACGCGTACTGCTACGATAAATGCTCCGTATTTCTGAAACTAATCTTTGGAAGGATTTATTACAACGAAGATTCGATTAAAGGCTGATAAGAAAGTGAGAATAAAGAAAGCAAAACCTACAAATCTATTTTCTAATTCCATTCTGTCTATAACAGTAACGTAACTTCATTTTCTCATTCCTTATATAATCTGTACTAGTAATAAATATAATTTTCTTTAATGTTTCAATCACAAAAAAAAATATCAACGAAATTAAATATTTGATGAAACGGTAGAATCATTGCAACAATAGAATAATGGGATTTGTTACAGAAAATTATGTGTGGAAATGTTTTGAAAAACATTGAAAAAAATCACAAGAAAATTGCACTGCAAATAAAGCACAGTAATTAAAAATACAACATTTTGAATTTTAAATTAATGTAAAAATCATATTTTTCAATACCATTTTGGGAAGTTAAAAAAGAAAAATCGACTAAAAGGTCCTTCAGACTTTAATTAATTCGAGCTCCTCCCCCCTGCCCTCAAAATTGTCCCGAGATGCGCATTTGCACTCTCTAAAGCATATTTGTACCACATTTAGACTTTCTAGGTCAAACAGACTGACCTGCAGAGAACCAACGCTCATCTTCCTTTTTATTATTAGTAGGAATAAAAGAGGATTATTAAACACGTAGAGGTAAAAATAATTCAGCTGGGCAAATATTAATAGATTAAGATTGAGAAAAGGAAATATAAAATAAAAGACAAATTAAAAATAGTAATAAAATAAAATGTTGGCAAACTTCGAAACCGAATTTCAGAAAAAAGGAAAAAATAAAACAAAAAAAAAAATTCAGTAAAAGCAGTTGTTAAAAATATTTATTAATCCATAAAAAGTAAATTTTTTTACGTTAATTATTTTAAACGTTTTGCCTGATTTATTATTTCAAATATTAAGTGTGTTTTGAAGTTAAATTTCCTATTTATTGGAAACTAAAATTAAATTTAAATCAATCAATTGTTAAACAGTTTATAAAAAGAGTGAATTAATCATCTGTATTCATTCAGAACAAATGAATGAATGCACAAGATTTCAAACCGAAGCATATAGCATATCAACTATAGCATATCAGGAAGAGAATGAAAGGTCAGATGGAAAATCCTGATTTACAGTTATAAAATTAATCTATTTTAAAAAGTTAAAAAAGACGCTGACATTAATTCATGTTTATATGATCTACTTGGTATATCGCTTGTCAACTTTACTATGGAAAGAAATGAGACATTTCGTCACAGTTTAAGATAATATTAGTTTAAATTTTTAATGTCTTTATTTGTTACGTTTCCTCTATGATTGTGCCGCCAAGGCAATTGACGCCATATTTCATTAATTTCATCAGAACCAAATGACAAGTTAAAATGAAAAATGAAAGAAATATTCAGTATTACCATTTCAAATCTAAAAAATGAGAGAAGAAGGGGTAGAAAACGCAAACAAGAAGACATCTAATACATTCACTAGAAACCACTGAAATAAAAGCCAATTGATATTTTCAAAAGTTCCAAAAATAACAATAAAAGCAATGCTTTTATCATTATTTTTTAACCAGTAATCCTTGCATTCTTTGTTTTTCAAATAAATTCTTCACACAGTTTATTTCAACATTATTTATACCGTTCAATCACGAATGCCATATAAGAGAACAGCTTTGAACTGTATATCTTAAATAAAAAAAAATATTTCTACTTTTTAATACTATAAGCATACTCTGAAGTAAGCATAGAGATTTTTTTTAGGCATCAAATAAAAAAATACCAGATACTACAAAAATTTGATATTATTATCTGAATAAATTTTGCTTACTTCTTCAATCCTAGCTAAAGTAAACGATAATGTGTGTATGTTAACACTCTACGGAGCAGATTATTTAATCTAAAGCTCCCAATTTGATGCAAATATACTTTAAAGGGTGGAAATGTAAGGAATGATTTTTAAAGTTTCTAATTAATTAAAAATTAAGAAAAATTGCACTTTTTCCTCTATAAATTCCGAAAATATTATTAGGAAATAAAATTTTACCATAGTCTTAAAATTTAAAAATTATATTTTTTAAAGATATTGATCTCATTTTATCAATTGTTTAATATCAACAGTCTTGCGCAATTATTAAATAATTTGCGGTAACAATTTCTTTGTTGCAATGAAATTCAAACAGTTTGCATAGTTCTTTATTATACTGAATCGCACGAATCTTCTGTTGTTAAAAGCGAAGGGCAGAAGATTCGGCTTATTATCTAAGCAATTTATCTAAGCAAGTGAAAATGGATTGTTTCAAAAGATATACACAGTTTAAAACAAATTATCCAGATACTTCAATGGCACTGTAATGTCATTGGATTGCATTAGAAATGTTCATGAACGCAATAAACAGAATACGTCAAAAGGCTTTAAAATAAAACCATATTACTGTTTGTCAGAATTTGATGCTTAAAAATAATTTGCTGAAATAATGAACATAATAAAGCTGTGAATAATTGTGTCTTATTGTAATGGTCTCGATGAATCAGCAGATCGCTAAAAGCGGTCTAATCTATACTTATAATAAAGCTCAGTGTGTGTGTGTGTGTGTGTGTTGGCGCTCTACAGGCCAGACCGTTGGACCTACAGCTACCAAATTTGGTACATGTATACCTTGGAGGTCCGGAATGTGCACCTCGGAGCCCGTTTTTCGAATTTTTAATTAGAATTTGAATTAATTAAAATTTAAGCGAAATTTCGACGTTTTTCCGCTATAACTTCCGAAAATATGATCGCATAAACATGATTTTTACATCAATTTAAAGATTAAAAAATTAGCCTTCTAATGGTATCAGTGTTTTAAAGTAAAACTCAAGCTTCTATTTTTAACGAATTTTTAAAGAAATATTTTAACCATGTTTTTTAGCACGTGACTGGATAAAATAAAAGAATGCCGGAAGTTCAAATAAAAAAAAACTATCATCGCAAATCAAATCTAAAGAAATACAACTTTTAGCACGTGACTGGATAAAATAAAAGAAATATAAAATGTGATATTTTCTTTGAAAAATAAATGCAAAGCAAAGGTTTCTACAATCGTTTGCAATATCTATATCATTAACTCAATAAATCTTCTTTATTTACGGTAAACCTGATTGAATTTAGACAGGATATTCATTGAAATCCCGACTTAATGGCATATTTATGTAATCGTTTGCAATATCTGTATCATTAATTTAATGCTTTTTTCCCTTTCTCGCATTCTTTAAAAAAACATATTTAATATTTAAAAATATTAAAAATATTATCATCAAAAAATATTATATAAAATATCATATTAAAAATATTATCATCAAAAATTTTTTTAATATTTGGAAAGCATAACCGATGGTTAAAACTGACTGATTTATAAAATTAAAGAATATTATTAGAAAAAGGTGTACTTTTAGAACTTTCCGTCCATCATCTTAAAGAAAATATTAATTTCAGATCAATCAATGCCCGGAATTACTTCAAGGCTGATGAATATGTGATTTAATTGAAAATTTTAGAACGCTTTACTCATGGCGAACCAGCTGGTCGCCAAAGGCGGCTAGTTAATAATAAATTCGAATATATATGCATCTTTAGGGGCTTTTATTGGACCATAACTAGAAATGCAGTACTTTGAAAATAAAAATGTGCATCTAGAAATGACTTTTTAAAAATTGAAAGTAATTTTATTAAATTTTTACTAATAAGCCATATGTAAAATTCTGACTTCTTTCGACTCTGATTTCCTAGTATATTATCACAAAAGTACAACTTTTTGCGCCAATTTAAATTTAAAAAAATATTATTTGATGACAGATTTATTTTCTTATGTTTTTTTAAAGATTTACACAATTTTTTAAATATTTTTAATGCTTAATTTTGAACAATATCTTTCAATTTTTGGAGGAAATCGGAATTTTTTTCCAATTATTTAATCGTTTTTGAATTATTTAATCAACAAATATTTAATCGTTACTTTCTTTCCAGAATTATTTAAATTTTAAAAATGAAGATATGGTTTGAATGGTTTCATGATAATCAAAAGTATTATATTGAATTCGTTCTTCTGAATATTACTTCAATGGATAACGTGAATAAAATCTTCTAAAATATCGTAATGCTTCTGGTGTGTTAAACCATTATTCTACTTGTTGAACTTTAATTTTTTCATCATCATGCTTTGAATCACTTTACTCACTATTGGAGTACTTCTATACTATTGTCTATTCTGAGATACGGAAGTTCTTCACTCTTTTCAAATGTCTCAACAAATATCAAATTTCATAAAGTAGCAGGGCGATGACATATGAAAGAGATGCTAGTATTTTATAATAATGTTAGCATTTATTATTAACAGAATCAGGCGTCAGAGTACGGTGAATGATCCGCAAAACAAAACTAGACATATCTATACTTATAATAAAGCTCAATGTGTGCGTGTGTGTTGGTGCTCTACAGGTCAGACCGTTGGACCTGTAGCTACCAAATTTGGTACATGTATACCTTGGAGGTTGGGAATGTGCACCTAGGAGCCCTTTTTTCGAATTTTTAATTAGAATTTGAATTAATTAAAATTTAAGCGAAATTTCGACGTTTTTCCGCTATAACTTCCGAAAATATTATTGCACAAACATGATTTTTACATCAATTTAAAGATTAAAAAAATTAGCTTTCTAATGGCATCAGTGTTTTAATGTACAACTTAAACCTCTATTTTTAACGAATTTTTAAAGAAATATTTTAATTATGTTTTTTTTGAGCACGTGACTGGATAAAATAAAAGAAAACAATGACGGAAATTTAAATAAAAAAACTATCATCGTAAATTAAGTCTAAAGAAATGCAACTTTTAGCACTTGACTGGATAAAATAAAAGAAACATAAAATGTATTTTCTAAAAAAATAAATGCAAAGCAAAGGTTTCTATAATCGTTTGCAATATCTAAATCATTTATTCAACAAATATTCTGTATTTATGGTAAACCTGATTGAATTTAGACAGAATATGCATTAAAATCCCGACTTAATGGCATATTTCTATAATCGTTTGTAACATCTAAATCAATAATTAAATAATTTTTTTTCTATTATAAAATGTGACAGTTTCTAAAAAAAATGCAAAGCCAAGGTTTCTATAATCTTTTGCAACATCTAAATCATTTATTCAATAATTTTTTTTCCTTTTTCACTTTCTTTAAAAAAACATATTTAATATTTTGGCAACATCCCGGAAAAAAAACATTTTTAATTTCAGGCCAATCAATGCCCGGAATTACTTCAAGGCTAATGAATATGTAGCTTAATTGGAAATTTTAGAACACATTACTCTTGGCGAACCAGTTGGTCGCCAAAGGCGGCTAGTGAATGATAAATTCATTTACTCCGAATCAAGATTTATAATAATAGGACCCAAAATGACAAACGAAAAAATATGAAAGCAAGTTCCTTTAACAGCATGAAGGTCAAGGCAATCTAGCAAACATCTCCAGAAATGAGTTTACCTTATTCACAAATGAGCTTACCCTTTGAGGAATTAAATAGTCGAAAATTAATATTTCGAAATTCAAACAAATGGTGCTAGCATAATGTTCCGAAATCGTTATAATGAAGTAATTATCTTTGATAATAAAGTTAATATTCCAAATAAAATGAGTAAAATATCTACGATACGAGGTTTTAATAAGCTCATTATTCAAAGGACCATGAAGCATACATTAGCCATTTAATTGAAATATTGCATAACTAATATTCGCAGCATATATCAGATTTATAAAAACGAAAAGTATATTCTAAAATGTCAATAAAAATATGCTTGTCCTAAGTTTCATAATCACAATCCTTATTTTCATAATATCATTAAAGTTTCTAGATCTGGTCTGAAAAAAATTAAGTCCTGTACAAGGAGGATGATTTGTAGGATTTTGAAGTAAATTTCGTATAGAAAAATAATGTGTTGTATTTCACTAATTATTATATACATTGAATAAGTGTAATAAGAACTACTGGGATACATGAAAAGGAAAATTAAATAAATCATTTTTAAGAAGTTAATTTTTTAATCACAAAAATAATAATTCAATAAACAAATAACCACCTCATCATTTTTCAAAACACAATTAAATATTTGCAACTACTATAAAATATGATTCTTGTTTCATTTTTTAATTGTAAATACAATAATAATGCCACCTAAAGTTAGCTTTATTTTGTTTAAATTGGATCCGATAAAAAAATTAAATAATTTTTGGTGATTTTAAATTAAGTGATGAAGTAACGACTTAAAATGTCTAAAATCTCATTGATAATACTCAAATGTAAAATTTTCCTTTTGCACAATCAATCAATGGTTTAATCCCTCAAAAACGTGGAATCTTGTCCTTAATGGATCCTCCTCATGATCTTAAAGCCATTGATTTGGGAAATTTGGAAACCGATCCCAAAATTTAGGAAGTGTTTTTCTAGTTTAATTGTCTTAGCATTCTATTTTGAAAGCAAATTCAAGGTTTTCTCAAGTGTCTATCAAAGAAAGTGACCAATCCGCTTACAACTAAGACCGTCTTTCTGAGATATCAGTCATGAATCTTTATTCTCATAAAAACTAATAAAAGAATTTTTTGTCATGTATTTCTGGTTAAAACGCCATACTTTAATGCTTTGTACACAACGAAGCATACTTTTACAGCTGCATTAACTGCCAAATTCTTTTCTCAATAGTAATCATCAGTATTATGGCATCTATTAGTGCAACTATGCATATTTATATTATGCAGCTGTCAGACTCTAAAATGCTCAAGAATTTTATCAGTTGCGCATTTTAGTAGTAAGAAAAGAACATCCAAAATGCTCTTGGGAGCAAAATTACAATTTGTGGTTTTGAGAATGCTGGATAAAGTATATATAAACGATGCTGATTTAAAAGAAACACCAAGTATAGAATATATTTCTGCTTTTTAAAATGCACTCAGAAGAATATAGAATGCATATATGTATTAATAACAACTTTTCATGCGCTTACATTTCTAGATCATTTGATTTCGAGCTATCAAACTTGGCAGATATATGTTTTGGAGGATGACCCCTTAGAAATTTTTCCTTGAAGTTTTAATCGGGATGTTAAAAACTTAAAAATTATTCGAAAATTAAATGTTCTGTCAACATGCGCTGTCCCAAAATATTATAGTATAAAAATAACTTGCATATCATCTTAAAATTCTAAAAATTAAAATTTCAGTTCAAATTCATTCGGCTTATTTTTTCCTTGTTGTGAAGTATAATAACAAGTATCAGAAAGCAAACACTTAATAAAGATTTTAATATTTTGCTGCACTTACTCTTAAGGATTAATTTCAAACTCAAGCAAGGGAGATAACCTTTTAAAACGCGCCCATTTTTAAATCCTGATACTTTTTACTGATAATCAAACAAAGACATAAAAAATTAAGGAAATGTTTAACTCAATGAAAAGAATAGAGAAATGTTTAAAAATATTTTGCTGAGTAAGAAATTAATATCAAGTTATATGAAATATTTAGTTAAAGGTTTAAGCAAATATTAACCCCAGAAAACCATATGATGCCAAAGGGGGCTAGTGAAAAATAAAAATGCTATGCAATTAAAATCAAAATATTTCTTATATTTTAATAACATCAAATGAAGTAATCGTTCTTGCGATATCTGAAGAACCTCAATTGAAAATGGGGTAGAATTTTTTTTTTTAAATTATATCTTATATCATAAAACATGTCAGTGAGTACTTAGCAGATAGGTTAAAACATTTAAAGTAATGATTCTGAAAAAGAAAAAAAAGGAAAGAATAAAGAACAAGAATGGAGTTAGAATCATTACGATCACTTTTAGTGGCATTCTTCCTTACAATATAAAAAAAAAATCACTAATCTTTCTTCTGTTTCTTGGGGCAATCAATAGAATGTGATTGAAATACATGTATGAAAAAAAGGATGGAAAAACAGGGAAAGAAATGAAAAAGTTCTAAGAATTTCTTCGAAACGATGGCATTATATCATATTTGAATGACTGATTTGAAATTAAGACAAACAGTTTCAAGCAGCTGAAACGCAGACGATTTTTTCAAAAATACTAATAACAAAAATTCTTTGTTTGGTAAGCGAAAAATAGAAACATGATAACTTTTGCGATTATCGTTTTAAAATAATACTCAAATGGTTTTATAGTTAATATAAATCGTTTTACTTAAAATGAATTAAATTTCTATTTTACTTTAATTTTTAAATCAATAATTGAATATTAATTATTTTTATTGCTTCAATTCTCTTAACATTAATGTAGTAGGGATATAACTCAACAACAACAAAAGATCAATGAAAGGTTTTAGCGAAATTATCCGCTAATTTTGTGTTTCGGATTGCATATTGATGATAAACTCGAGGAGAACATAAAAAAAAGATTTCAATCGAAACGTTAAATGTTCTTTAACCTTTTTGAATGGTGATTAGCCTTTATTTTACAAATTTGCAATGTGAAAATATGACAAAATATTTCGTCAAGTACGAATAATAAATTAATTTTAGAATGTTCTATGATCAATTCTATTGATAACATTTATATACTACATACAGTGATCAAAACATTGAGAGTAAACCTTATTTTTACTTGATAAATCTGATTTCCAAAATAAATAACACATTAAAGAGAAGTGCAAACATGCTTTTATTTTTACACATAACAAAGGATTTAATTTGGAGTAGAAAATAAAGAAAAATCAACAAAAAACTTCTAAACTAAAAAGTATTTTAAATAAACATTCTCAAAATTTTGTCTCAAAAAGTTGAGAGAACAGCAATGTAATTTTGGTAATATCTCGCATAGAAACAAAATGTCTCTATTAAGTTGCATGTCTTTTGGCTTTTATAATGGCTTCTAAACGTCATGGGTCCGATTCGGCAAATTTTTGGTGATATCTGAAGATATTTTTACCCCATTTTTCTTGCATCACTTGTTTTAAATGGAATTTGTTTTTAATTTTGTGTTTTTGAACCAATTTTTCGAGTATCGCTCAAATATATGGTGACGGGGATATTGTGCTGGTGTGTGCAACTGCTGTTTACAATGAAAATACTCTACATTTTGACGTTATGAGCATTATGTTGGGCACTTTGGCCTACTAGAAAATGAAACTTCCATTAAAACCCAAATTTTTAGCACTTTTCTTTAGATTGTTGCTTATCATATTCGAATAAACAATCTGGTTTGTAATGTCATCTATAAGAATTGAATTTATTACCCATGCAACCTCAAATCATGACAGAGTTACCACCAAACAATGACCTCAAACAAAATGCATGTAACTTCAAAATCTGATGTCTTTTTCATTATAAACAGCAAATACACACATAACACAGTACCCCGATATCAATCCCATTGAATATTATCATGTAATGAGGGTAATTCTCGAAAAAGTGGTTCAGAAACCAAAAATTAGAAACAAAATCCTTTAAAATTAATGTTGCAAGAAATGGGGTAAAATATCTTTATTCGACCATTAAAAATTTGTCAAATTGAAACCATGACTTTTACAGGCCATTATAAGAGCCAAAAGACATGCAACTTAACAATAACCCTTTGTTTGTATGCAAGATGTTAGAATTTCATTGGTGTTCTATCAATATTTTGAGGCAAAATTCTGAGTATGTTTATTTAAAATGCTTCAAAAATTTTTCAATTTAGAAGTTTTTCGTTGAGGTTTCTTTATTTTTACTCTAAATTTAACCCTTTGTTAAGAGTAAAAATAAAAACATGTTCGCACTTCTCCGTAATGAGTTAATTAGATTGGAAATCGGATTTATCAAGTAAAAGTAAGCTGTACCCTCAATTTTTTGGAGTCACTTTATATATATAGTGGCTCAAACAATTCAGAGTGCACCTTACATTTACTTGATAAATCTAACTTTAAACTTAAATAACACATTACCGAGAAATGCAAATATGTTTTTATTTTTACGTGTGACAAATGGTTTAAATTGAAATAAAAATAAAAAATAATCTAAATAGAAAAGTTTCAGAAGCAATTTAAATAAACTTATGCAGATTTCCGCCACAAAAAATTGAGAATACACCAGTGAACTTTTTGTAATAACTTGCATAGAAAGAAAATGTCAATTTTCATTCTATATATTTCGGATTTTATGATTTCCTCAAAACGTATTCCTTATTAAGTGAATATTCCTTATTATTGCTTAAAATTAAACCATTTCTTATGAGCAAAAATAAAAAAAACATGTTTGTACTTCTCGGCAATATGTTACTTATATTGAAAGGTGGATTTATCAAGTAAAAGTAAGGTGTACTCTTAATTGTTTGAGTCATAGTTTATATAATTTGATAGATAAACTTTACAATTATTTATTTAAACATTTATTTTTGTTTTTACAAAGGAAAGAGTTGATAAAAAATGCATCAAACAACTACCGATTCTCACAAATTAGTTTTGGTTAAAAACTATCTAAAATTAAAATAACTAACCAGTTTTTTTCTTCAGAGTTTGGAAAACTGATTACTTGTAATTATATGTATAGATTAACCCAATTCATTCTTTCACACATGTTTTGTTTTAAAATAATTATTTATTTTCTAAACATTCCTTATCATAACCTTTGAGCTTTTTTAAAGAAAAAATTGCATGATTTTGTAAATCTGTAATATTACTTAATAAGTATATTTGTTGCTCATTATTACATAGAAAGTTTGATACAATTTTAAGGTGTTTGTAAATTGAACTTATTTCATTGAACATTGTCTGGAATTTCAAATACACTTGAAGTTGCTTCAAAATAGTACTTAAATGTAATTAAATAAGCCAATTAAGGTCTACGGATAAAGAAACTGCTCTTTTATGACATATATTTAATTTTTTAAAGCCTGCTGTACACAGTCTTAACAGTGTCTACGCTTTGTTGAACAAATTCAAACTTCTTTTACAACAATCAATCTGTATTTAAGTGGTTTTCTTCCCAGAATTTCTGTTATCTATTTTTCTAGTTTTTTTTTAAAGAGGTATTATATATTTAAAAAATGATTTAAATATCATTTGTCATTGCAACTACCAAAGTTCGCTTATTTTTAATTATTTAAATTCTAATTAAAATTAAAAAACTAAATTAGAGGTGCAAATTTTTTACCTTTAAAGTATATGTCTGTCGAATTTTGTAACTTATAGTTTGCTTGTAGAGAGCCAGGCCACACAAATAACTAACTTTTCAGAAACAGAGATAGTAGTTTTTAAATTTCAGTTAAAGTGGCTTTTGTGTTTCCCCCCACCATCCTAACAAATCTTCAACTCAACAGAAAAAAAAAACACTTTTTTTGAAAAGTAAAGTAAAAAGCGTCCATGTTAAGTGCGCATAATATCTATATGCAGTCAGTTTAAGTACTGTGGAAAGATCTCACTTTCATAGTTGATGTGAACAACTTTATAGTTCAATTTTAGGGTCAATTATCTAAGTTAATGCGATTTTAGTACAGCTTAGATAACACGGAAGCCTTGAGAAAAAATATGCACATAAGTCACTGAATAAACAAATTCAAAATCATTAAGTTCGCATGTGAACAAGCGAGAAACGTAAACCAATTTATCTCAATAGAAGCAACAAAATGCTTTCGTTCAGAAACCGTTCCTTTTTATTGGAAAAAAGGGGGGGATGGGGGAAAGAATGAAAAAAGGAAAAGGGTGTGTGCTAACAATAAACATCTTCATGCTAGATTTCAGATTGATTCAGATTTCAATCTGATTAGATTTTAGATTTAGATTCAGAATTTGATAAGATTTCAGATTTTGAAAAGGCAAGGAAATAATTCTTTAATGCAGAATTTACACTCAGCCAGACATAAGACGGCCAGTAGGTATCTCATGAACGGAAAAGAACTAATTTATGTTTGAAATAATTTTATTAGACAGATTCAGGTATTCCATGCTTGGCTATAAGTTCCCATTTATGAATCCCTGAATTTTTTTTTTTACTGTATATCATATTAAAATAATAGATATTTACACAAAGTGGTATGGTAAAATAAAAAGATCAACACACATAAGTTTGGAAAAGTATAAAAAAGAAATGGCAAAGCAAATGAATGCAGACACACACCACCTCATATCAGAATGAACTTTAGAGCAAAAAATATCAGAATTAATCTATTAAGTAATCAATTTTTTTCGCGTCAGAAAAACCAGCCAAATTCTACAAACGCTTGCGTAGTAAGAAATCAAAACTTACAATACAGCGGTATGTTTTTTTGTGCCGTCGGGGTAATTATTTACCATTGACCGAACAGTACTTTTCAGTCTTTCTACGCATGTCTACTGGTCGTCTTATAACAAGCCAAGTGTAAACCCAGCATTACACTTAAAGTGTAATTTTAAGGCTAAACCATTCAAACAAATTAAGAATTAATTGTTGTAGAAATTAATTATTGAAAGAAATAATTAATGTTTACAATTTCGAATAATCCCCCCCCCCCCTTAATACTTATTTCTATGACAATTCCACTTCTACCGATGGCATATGTAAGTATCAGTAAATGTTCTCGGAATGATTTTTTTAATGAATGTAAATAGAATAGTTTACTTTTCCAGAAGAAATATAAATTTTCTCACAATTATAATAAATAAATAAATATTAAAAAATTTCAAATATATAAATATATATTTAATCAAATACTCTTAGTTTAGTCGAATCAACATATTTTATTTATTACTAATGTTTCCCCTTTACAAAGAAATACGTTTAAGTAAGAAAAAATTGTGACATTTATTTTGAAAAACATTTAACATGAAATTCAGAAATAAAATCATTTTAGCCTTCTTCTTCTTTAGCCTTTAGTGCAAAAAATGGTAACCAAATCATAATATTTCGTTTCAAAGAAATTTGAGTCTTCTGCTTTTAAATGACAGAAATATTTGTGTAGTAGTATTTTTAAAAAGTTTCCTTTTTTAAAAGATATATTTCATTCTAAAAATAATTGCATGAAAAAAAAGAATAGATCACATAATTGATTTTTGAGAATTAACTGATTTAGTTTTAAATATTTGATAATAAGATAGAAAATATTTATGAAAAGACATATTTGATAAATTTTTGGAACCACATTTGAGTATCATAGTTTAAAAAGTATAAATTATTTCCATTTGTATCTAAATTTATAAATACATTGTAAATTATTTATTATTAAATATATGAAAATATTATGCTATATTACAGTATGAGCAACACTATATAATATAACATGTCCTATTTATGTATTATAATATGATAATATAATTATTATATATGTCATTAATAGTTATAAATGAATACGTATACCCTGCTGATGTAGTGTTGTGTGGAGAACAGGGGTACTAACTCAGGTGTCGTCCTCGTCATCTGACATCGATTCAAAATTGCGAAGTTCGTTCCAAAAAAACTCTAGTTTTTCTTTACAATGTCATGTTAATATAATTAAACTACACTAAGAATGAATATGTTTACTACCAAAACTGGCAATTAATAAATTGTTATAAGTATTGAAATGAATATCACCTTATGTTATAATTTTCTGTTCAATTAATTACAATTTCGTTCTTTTCTAATCAAATTATATTACAATAAGCATAAAGCTTAGCAAAATTATTTTTAAATATACGTAGAAACAGCATGTATTTATTATTGGCTAAAGAAGCTGCTGTTAATAAGAAATTAAAAGTCTTTTCAAATATTTATCATATACGAAACAGTTCTTCGAATACGAAATAACATTTGGGACTTTTGCAAGGTATCGCAGGGAGAAATCAAAAATTTTCAACGTTTGTTAATCTGTCATTGGCACAGCTTTCTACAGAATGCTTGCTAAATATGAAATGTTGGTTTTATGTTAGCTAATCTTCGAACATGCCTCAGCCACTTCGTCAATTTACTTGCTTAACTAAGAAAATAAATCAATAAAGGGAAAGGAAAATTAAATTTATTAAAGAATTATGACTTCGGCGCTATTCACAGATACATTTAAAACCAACAATAAGACTTTTTCAATTAAAAGGTATTTGAATTAGTAATAGAAATACGTCCCTAGATGAGTTTGAAAATGATAGAATTAAATATTTGACTAAAACTATTTAAAATTAAGCAACATTGTAGCACTTAAATCTTTGTAAAATTTCCTACTTCTTTATAATTTGTACAAGTAGTCTTTAATATTAAAAAGTAATACATTTCTGAAAATTATGCTTAACTATATTTGAAGGAAATCTAAAAAGAATGAAAAAGACACATATTGAGTAGGAATAAAAGAAATAATGGTCTTCAGGGTATCTCAAAAACCTTGACCTGGCCTTTTATTCGTTATATATTGATCATAAAAATATACTGTAATTTACAAAGTTGTAAAAAAAAAATGCAAAATGTTATGAAGTCAATAAAATTTTTTAGGGGATTAAATTTTTAAAAATACAAAAATTAAATTCTATACAGACCCCATATGAAAATAATCCCAAAGAATAAAAAGTAACCCATCTCTAATAAGGTTATGCACTAAATTTCAGCATTTTATCACGAAAAGTCTCAAAGATCTGAAACAACATAAACGCTGACTTACACCACTTTTCGATGCCTATATGAGTTCCCAAAGAGAAAAAATCCTCAAGGATGCTCGTGTTTTAGGGTAAAACACAAATTAACAAAGTAAGTAATGATTGAACAAATAAATAATAATTTGCTGTTTATTGGTTCAAAAATATTAAAAATTTGTAGAAATAATAGCTTAAGAAAAGTTTATATAAGTTTATTTTTTTACAAGTTCATTGACTGAGTTATTTTTAAGTTACATTCTGAAATTCATGATATAAAATTTTAAAGCATTTTTTCAAGAAGCATAGATTTTGAAATTTGTATTTAAAACTATAAATATGACGCATATTTTATTTCCTTATGAAACATTCCTGCTTCGCGGATTGTACACAGAAGCTATAAACATTTGCATTTTAATTTATGATTGACCCTTCGCCAACTTTAATATATCTTTGAGAATTTTATGATAAATATCTGAGGTATTAGCCTTAAACCTTATTAGAGGATGGGGCTCATTTTACTTACTGGAAATTTTTTTGCACGGGGTCCGTACAGAAATTGAATTTTTTATTTTTTAAGGTTTAATCACCTGAAAATTTTAATCGATTTCATAATATTTTGCACCTTTTTTGTGCAACTTTGTAATTTACAGTATTATCAATATTTAACGAACAAAAGCCGCTGTCAAGGTTTTTGAGACGCCCTGTGTATGCATCAAGAGGATATAGTAAGCTTTATAATTTTCGAATTGATTTTCCTCTGGAAGATCACATAGATTGTGAGGCTTCAGATAAGAATACTTTTACTTTATATATTGTGAAAAATATTGATAGGTCTAAGTATATTTAAGGAAAATCAAAATTCGTCCAGTGAAAAAAGTGAAAAGTCTAAAGAATGACAAGGCGTTTTTTTTTGTTGTTGTTGTTGCTGCATGTAAGCACGAATGTATTGTAAAATTAGGAGGTTCCAGACATTCAAGAAGACTTCATTTTAAAGTTCGTTTATTCTTCCTCCGAAGGCAAGTAGCATATATTCAACCAGCGAGGACAAGCAATTGTGTCGAAAGGGCGAGAAAGCGAGACCTCGTTTTATATAACATATCTTGATAGGAAAAATATTGTTTATACAGCCGATATATTATTAAGATTCTCATAGGGATTTCTGACACACATCGATTACATGATAAGGGAAACACAGGGACATTTTTTTAAAAGTATTTGTTAAGTCAACAATTTTTATCTTTTGCTTTCACAGTGAGAATTGCTGACTAAAGAATTTTGCAAAGCGTTTCTTGAGTTAATTAAGTAGAGAAATGGAAATGTATCAGGAAATTAGAGAATATTTTAGAATGAAGTTACTGTGGACTAAATTAAGATAAAGTTTTAATTAGCATTAGATGTCAGAATATCATTACACACTCGCGCACGCACACACACACATATTGCAATCTGACAGATTTAGTTCCAATTTTGATAAAAATTATTAATCCTAAACCTATGTGCCAAATTTTATTTATCTAGGTCTTCATTATTTGTAATTATAAAGTTTTCTTATGCTTTAGCAGCTGGCACACTTCTTCTGTATGTGTTTCTTCTAAATTTGATCTACCAAATTTCCTTCATCGAGTTCAAATCATTTATAAGTTATTCTACTCATAGAAAGACATACAGACATAATACCAATGTTTAACAAAATAATAAAAATTGGGTGTGTGTTTTTTATTTTACTCACTCGTATACAAAGCATGTAGGAGCATTGTAGGTATTTTTTGATATCAAAGAAACGAGAAAATCACTAAAACCTAGAATGTGATTTCTTAACATTACAATATTGCCTCCATATTTTGTATACAAGCGAGGAAAGAAAAAAAAATCGAAAGTAAGACGCATTATCTATTGAAATAGTGATTCTGAATGAACGCTTTATCAATTATTACGCAGCTTTTGGTAAGAATGATTCAGATAAGGAAAACTACGTTTCTATCGATCCTTTTTCTGCATATTGTAATCTACTCAATGTCACGGGAATTCGAGCCTTGAGGCGAAGTGAAAGCGGCCTCCAATGAGTGGTGATGTCTCAAGCTGACCCAGATAAGATTGTGACCAACGAGACGGGGAAACAATGCCATTCATGAACCCCTCCTCGCCTATGAAAATTTCACCCAATGATGCAATTTTCAGAAGGATGACACTTTTGTGAAACATGATTCACATGTTTTCCCCTCATTTTAATCTTACGTGAAGGCTGTACAAAAGTTGAACAAATGCCTCCTTAAAGTAAAACATTTGGTTCATAAATATTAAGAGGAAGAGGGGGCAATTCCTCAGTTTTATGGGTAAATTAAAAAGAGTGTTTTCCATTTTTACATTATCGGAGAATTTTTTTAATATCCCATACAATGTCTGTATATAAAAAAACCAAAATCACAGGGTTTTTTGTTTTTTTTGCTTGAATTATAATAATCTAAAGTTTTTGTACGAATTCAAAATATAGTATGTGATTTTAAATATGCATTTTACGTCATCTCGCAATTAAAATGCTGCAGTTAGAGGCTATTAGAAACCAGAATACATAATCAGCATAAATTTTAAAAAATGCTTTTTCGTCAAATTTTTACGAAATTAATATTGAAGGTTTAATTTTTTCCATATTTTTTCGTTTTATTAGGGTGCAAATAAGCAACTTTAAAACTCTATTAGAATTCAGAATCAAAAAATTATTATTATTGCTCCCACCTGTATCAAAAATTACATGCGATACAAAAAAGTTGTGGAAAGAATAGTCCTAATATTTTCTGGTGCAGGCGACGTGACCTGTTTTCTACTATTGCTCTATTCTTTGTTTACTTCAATGTCAGATTGAGGTTCATCGTTGTTTCTAGATGTTGATTTTCAAAACCATGACTGAATTTTCTGATCTGTTAATCGAATGTGACTCATGAAGTTACTATTCCACACGATGTTTCCTGCATGCTTCCCTCGTCTCGTCTAAAAGATTTATTCTGACACCAGGTGCATGAGATTACGTTCAATGCTTTAGGTTTGTTTGAATATCAAATATTTCCAGAGAAAAGTCAATTAGAAATACCGAATTTCTAGATTTTTGGCTGGTGAGTAACATATTCTTCATGCTATTCCAAAATTTTTCATTGAAGCCATTAAACTTTCTTTCCCTTCAATACTGTTGAGAAAGTTTTTACATGTGCTTGAAAATTATATTATCGTCGTATGGATTTCTCTCATATTTTTTAAGTCCTTTTTGCTTTCTGGTATAAGTCATATCACTGATTCTCTGATCGTCCGAAGGCACACGGTTAAATAATACAGAAGGACCGGACCTCCACAGCAGCAACACAGGAGGAAACTGTGGTTCAATCCTAAGAGCCACTGACCACGGTACAACCCTTCTATAAGGTCTATAAAGCAGTTTATTCCTTCATCAATGGGAGGAGCCAAACACTACCTTTTCATGTGCCCTTCAGGATGACGTGATCCAACCACTATAAAGGAAGAATCTCACTCTCATTTCGAGGTGCCCCCCCCCCCCAGTTTTTCTGGTATAAAGAGAAAGCATTGCAATAATAAAAAAACTCATTTAGAGGTTTTGATAAATCCTCACATTTCTGACTTTTCTGAGACCGGAAAACACAATTTAGGAATTATATTTTCCAGTAAATACAATAATTCAACAGCTCTATAAGCTATAGGGATCAAATTTAGTATACTTCGAATTCCTAAATTTCAAATAAATTTTTGAACGAAATCCATTTGAAGGAAATGTATTGGCTGTCCGAATATAACTTAATATGATAAATAAAAAAAAAAAAAGAGGAAATGGAAAAAAAAAAAAAATTGGAACACAGATTTATCGTCTAAAATTTAAATTCATATAGAATTTAAAGCCAAATTTATCAAGAAGTTGGCTTTCTTTTGGTTTGTACTATTTCAAGCATGTTATTACGATAATTTAACCCTAAATGAATTTAAATATAAGAAATTTTATAAGTTATTTTAGGACAGCAGTTGAGGTTCCATGTCAAATTTGGTTTTAATCGATAGTTTAATTACATTAACGTCCTGTTTTAAGGCAACACTAGATCTATTTGGAGATGAGCTTCGTTAGATGACAAGGATGACATCTCAGCTCTCCAAAATTTCACACCACACCAACGAGAGGACATTTTAATCGATAGAAAAAAAATATATCTAAAATATACATTTGGTTTTCCAGAAATTGTGTGTTAGTTACATACCAGGGCCAAAAAATAAATCTCCCGAAATTGCACTTGAATACGCTGTTTTGTAATTATTGTTTATTTTATTTGTCTGTGGTTTTTGATTAAACATTCATTAAAAGAAATTGCGCGAAAAAGTTTCAGGAAAACCAGTTTCATCTGGCTCTTTCAAGAATTCAAGTTGGTAGCTGTCTCAATGCAAAGAAATGAAATTATCATCATAGTATAAAGCACAAAAATTTATATCTTTTCAAGAAAAATAACTTGTTTGTGTGGCTTATCCTACCTGATTGACTGTAACATCAAACCAGGTGGGATAAGCTTCACCGACCGGAATTCCAAACGCCATCAAACAATGCATTACTGCCACAGGATTCGAGAACAGTTAGCCTTTATTGAAACATATGAAAAATAATTTATAAGCTGTTAAAGATTATATTTTATTTAATTCAGTTTAGTTATATTAACTTCCCATTTTGAAGCAATACTAGAACTATTTTGAGACGGACCTTGTAATTTTGAACCGCAGTCCGATGAAGAGGACGCCATCTCAGCTGGCAGCCCTCTATCCAGCGGGAGGGCGTTTGTGCAGCAGACCTGCTTATACAATGGTTCTTCGGTGGAATCGGGACACGAAACTTGAAAAGTCTCCAGTTCCGAAGCCAAGACCCCGTATTTTGTGTTGAGTTCTCTGTATTAAATATATAGAAAAAAAAAGAAAGGATCACTTAACGAATTAATTAATCGCGAACGAATTAATTCCTTTTTAAATAAATAAAAAAATTCCAAACAATGGAGGGAAATTTAATTTAATATTAACATTTAAGCATTTATTTTATAACAAATTTTTGTGATATTGCTCTAAAATATTTAGGTTAAAAAAGATAAGATATATTTGCTAAAACTTTTCTGATATACTTTTTTTGATGAATATTTTCAGATCCTAACAGAAAAGAAATAGAAAGAAAATATTTAATTTTTAAGCCAAAAAATAATTCAACATTTCAGCAAGATAATTAAAAACACATAAAAACACACCCCGAAAATTCAATAGATTTTTTCCAAATCAAATTTTGAATTATTTCCATATATAGAATCTAACATAGGCGTTTAACATCAAGTTTTAGTTCAATATTTCTGTATTTAATACCGCTGAAGGATTAATAATAATAATAAAAAATCGCCGAATGGGTTACATTTGGAACAAGAAAAGTTCATCATACTGGGATTCAGTTCCACATAAAGTCAACGGACTATCTCTTATTTATTCAGGGGCCGCGGTGGCCTGGTGGTAAGGTCTCGGCTTCGGAACCGGAGGGTTTCAGGTTCGAGACTCAATTCCACCGAAGATCCGTCGTGTGAGGGGGTCTCTTGCACGTTAAATCTGTCAGGCCAAAGTCCTCCCGCTGGTGTGGTGTGGTGTGGAGAGGGGGGTGCCACTTCAGTTGTCGTCCTCGTCATCTGACCGTGGTTCAAAATTACGAGGTCCGTCCCAAAATAGCCCTCGTGTTGCTTTAAACGGGACGTTAATATAACTGAACTGAACTGATCTTATTTATTCATCTACTCACGCGAACTTTCTTTCTCGGATTTTCTACATTATCTGTGTTTATTATTAATTCATTAATTTTTTTTGTATCATATCTTCGATTCACATTATTTGGGACAATCTACACTTCACTGACTCGACTCATTTTCAACGGGACAACTTGGCGTGATCAATCGACGTTGAATGATTGAGTCACGTAATCAAGGAAATACACTGTAACAAATAAACACATATTTGTAGTTTTCTTTGTTCTCCATTCGCTTCTGAATCACTGAGCTAATAGAAAGATTTCAACCATTGTGACTCTAATGTAGACGTTTAAATTTGATTTGCTGGCCTGGTTATTGATTTCTTTTTAAAGTTCGTTAATGGATTACAGGGAAGTTTTTCAAAAACTTTTCTTACGAATTTACTATTAATTACATTCACTGACGATGCTTCTTATTCACCAATGATAAATGAAATATTTCTATATGAATATTTATATTTATATGAATATATGAAATATTTCATATGAAATATTTTTCTGTAAGTACCATATGTGATGGTGATGTGTACGCATCTACATGTGATTAGATGTTTAGGAAATCGATTAAAAAGTTTACAAAAGTCTTGATTTACTATATACCACTATTGCACCTAACTCTACTTGATCTAGCCTAATTAATTCAATCTATGGGCTAAAGACTCTTGATGAATGAAAATTAAACATCTTATACTATTTACAGCACTATTTGAACATTTAAGCATTACCTTTGGCAAAAGTTTGCATCAATCTCCAATGTCTCGAAGCATGTTAGGAGGCCTTCTTGGAAGATATTCATGAAAAAGTGCCTCAAATTTTTTTTTAGTTTAGAGGAAAAGCCAGAACAGTCTACTATAGCAAACTGACGTCCCATGAAGTACGTAGATACAATGCACTTTTTTCTATCAGATCTTGATTACTTGAACGACCGAAGTCTGAGTACAGAGCTCAAAATCTTCCAATTCTCACTCAAGTTTCTCAACTGTTTCATGCCTAATCCACAAGGACACAAATGACACTTTTTAAAAAAGTAGTACAAAAAAGTACAAAGTAGAGAAAAAGTATAAAAATCGTTAAAAAAATTTTGAAATAAAGATTTTGACGAATCGCCATATGTTATACTTCCCTGAATTCGAAAAATACATTTTGTGGAAAATATCTGCCTCTGTCTAGCTTCTAAATTTTGAGCAAAATTTAACAAGATACTTATCACCTGTTATTTATACTTTTATATATATGTATATATCTCAAATGCACTTTGATTTAAGTACTTCAAATCTGGTATGTAATTTTGTTATTTCAAGTGTAGTTTTGTATCAAATTTTTGCTCCAAACCGATGCGAAAAATGCATTTAAAACACTAATTCAATCTTTGGTTAATATTAGCAGCATTTCTAGAATTAACCACAAATAACTCACCAAGGACGACACGATTGATTCGATAAAAATGCTAAATTCATGCCAAAGATTAATGTTTCGTTATTATTGTATGCCGCTGTTATTCTCTGGGATATCTCTATTAGAGTGTAAGCAAGAAAGTTTTGGACAGACCTTTCCCGCTGGTTTTAACTCATTATTCATGACGAATCATATTCTCAGCTTTATATGTGCATTTAATTTTTGGCCTTATGCTCACACAAGATGAAACAAAAAACAATTAACAAGATTCCAACACATAATGGAGCAAGGCAAAATTAACAATTTCTGTAATACAATCAGGGCAGAAATCATCTATGTGGTTAATTGTAACAGAGCACAAACTGCAAGAGAACTCAATTTCCGAACCTATTATTTGAATAAAGGAATCTAGCTTATGTTTCTCTTGATCTCTGGATAATTCCTGCCTCGATTACTTTTCTCTTAAATTACCTGGAAAGACTTATTTACAAAACGTCCATTTTTCTAAAAATTGTCCAGATTATCGTATCTTTTATTGAAGTATGGGACTTCTGCTGACGCTACCAATCACTTCAGTCTCATTACATTGTGTACAATACTCTTAGAGAGGATTCATTTGAACAATTCTGATAAACATTAAAAACATTTTTTTTTTTTTGCATATAATTCTCTATATTTGGTTCTTTAGCTCTGCATATTTATTGTGTTTCCGTGTTCGCATTTCATAACGCCTTATGTAATGAAACTTATTTACATGTTCGGTCGCGTTTTGAAGTTGTGACTATCTTTTTTAGATTTAACTGTCCGATCAATTTTAAATATCAAGATCCACCTGATCTATCCAACAAATTTGTTGCTTTTCTCTAAATATAATTTGGATATTTATGGCCTTCTTTAATCTTAAAGACTGACGAAGAATAATTTAAATATAAAATCTTTAATTAAGCAATAGATCTTAAATTTTAAATATGGCGACCTTTCCTTGATTTACTTCGACTTTCTTTTAAAGAAGTCTTTTCGAATCTTTTAAAGAAGTATTTTCTTTAAAGAAGTCTTTTAAAGAAGTATTTTCGAATAGTTTATGGCTAGCCGATAAAATGAGCTGACTCAACAAAATAATCATAATCGTATTGGTAAATATATTCAATATTGTTATGTATTTTAATTGGGAATTTTGTATCATTGAAGAAAATATGCATATCCCACATTATTTTATATCCTGAGACCTGTTATTCATAATTTCATTTCTTTAAGAAATTTCAGATTTCAACCTTGTTAATTCCCATATGCCTATCACCAAAGTCTGCAAAATTTTGACAAGAATGCAAATGGGAAAGCCTTTGAAAATTTCTTGCCATCCTGGAATCGCTTTTTATATGTATTTTCTATTTCATCATCACCTCTGCTTTACTTATTTTTCTCGTTATTTTCTTTTTTTTTTTGTCTTTGCTTCCCCTTAAAAATCTTTTTTCCTTTATTTTATTTTATCTTTTTGTTTGTTTAACAGTTTTTTTTCCATTTGGCTTGTAGCAAAATTTACAAATCTGCACAAAAAATATTCATAAAGCTATGATTTCGTCAATATATTCATAAAGCCCCTTAAAAAGCCTTTTCCTTTAACTTAATTTATTTTTTTGCTTGTTTAACTGTTCAGATGTCTTCATTTGGCGTGTAGCAATGCTTACGAATCTGCAAAAAATACTTACAAAGCTGTGATTTTTTTCAATATATTCATAAAGCCCCTTAAAAAGCTTTAACCTTGAATTAATTTTTTTTTGTTCGTTTAAATGCTCAGATTTTTTTCAGTTGGTTTGTAGCAAACATGTAGAAAAAATATCCATAAAACTATGATTTTTTTAAGTAACTCAAACAACAGCTTTAAGGTGAATATATTTATCTTAATGTGTGTGTTCTGTACTAAAAGAAATGTATGGAATTCTCCCACGAGTGTTTTGAACTAAAAGAAATTTCTGGAATTCTCCTGCGTTTGTTTTGGCAGCATCAAAAAGTAAGACAAATTTCGCGGTAGAGCTACATTCTTCCATTAAACAGAAACAACAACGAGTTCATTTATCACCTGTTTCCTGAGTAAACTGCGCAAATTTTTAATTTTTTGAAACTTCTAGCTGTATAATTCCAATAGAAAAATTAAATTAATATCTTTACTATCGTTTGTTCATCTTACAAAATGAGGTAAGTAGAACAAGATCCAAACAATCTGCCTTATTGCAATTCAGGGTTTCAATAACAAGTACCTCTCCCCTGACACAGCAGAAGAACCAAAAACATGAACTGCTATTTGTTGAGATGGATGAAAGTGAATTCAAAAAAATAATTTTCGCAGAATCACATCCAAAAATAATAAGCACATGATTTTCAAGTACAAAACATGTGTTTTTAAGAGAAAGGAAAAAGCGTTTAACTTAAACTGCCGGCTACTTCGATGTAGTTCATTCTGATTATTATTTTCTTCGACAGCTGAAAATACTGAATTTTGATATTCCAAAGAAAGGCAGCTGTTTCTCTTGACCCCAATTTGTATTCGATAGTTTTCCATCAATCACAACGTCTTTTCTCTGTTCTGGAAGTTTACTTAGGCCCTATATTTTATTAAACAAAGAAAAGTAAATAATGGAGTGGGGGAGCAAAACTTATATTGGTTAGCACAGTTGTATATATGGGATATAAGAGTAGCCGAAAGCTATAAGAAAAAAAAAATTATTGAAGTGCTTTTAAAAAACAGCTTTTAAAAATTTGGTGGTCACGTAAAGAAATCATATCAAATTTCATCCTCCCAGTTTCATATGGATTTATCACGTTCATATACACACTGATAAACAATCATACATCTAAAAAATTTACATTTAATATGATACTACCCATATATATTTAAAAAAAAAGATATTAGAATTTTAAATATTACGGGCCATTGAATCAAAACTTGGATTATTAATTTGTAAAAATAATATAATATTTTATATAGATAATTTTTTAAACATACATTTAATTTTTAATTTTGGTTTTTTTATTACTAATAAAAAAACAAATGACTTAAAACCGAGGTATATTCACCTTAATAAGGAATCTTAATTATTTTCTACGTAAATTATTAGGTTGGTGCGTATGAAATGTCGGATTCTCTTTACATGCGGACGTTTGTCTCCCTGTTTTCGTTATACTTTTGTCTTTGGCATAACCTCATTCATAGTCGTATTGTCCATTGCCAGAGACTCATTTCAGCAAAATAGGTTTTCTCGAAGGTCTTCCCTTTTGTTATTTCTTTTGAGTTTATTGCCGATATGAATTCTGCCGACATTCGCGTCATTTTCTTATATGAGTACAAACTTGGTAATAGTGCTGCAAAAGCTGCACGCAACATAAACCAAGCGTTTGGGGAGAATACGGTTAACGATCGGAAAGTGCAGCGTTGGTTCGAAAAATTTCGGCGATTTTTCACTGCAAAATGAGCCGCGCGGAAGACCCAAAACGTCTGTGAAGAATGATGACCTGAAGGCTCTAGTGGAAGCGGATCCAGCCGTATCCACGAGGGAACTTGCTATCAGGATGAAAGTTGACCATACAACGATATTGAGACACCTTTCTGAGATTGGCAAGGTTAAGAAGATGGACAAGTGGGTACCGCACGCACTGACAGAGCGAAATAAGCTGGAACGAACTGGAATATGAAGTTTTGCAGCATCCACCCTATTCACCGGATCTCTCGCCGACCGATTTTCATTTTTTCAAGCATTTAGAGCTGTTTTTAAGGGGCAAACACTATGAAAATGAAGACAGTCTAAAAAACTCGATATCAGAGTTTATTAATTCTAAAGACCAAAATTTTTTTAAGACAGGCATCTACGCTTTGAAATCTCGTTGGGAGAAGTGTATTGAAGCGAATGGAGCATACTTTGATTGAATAAACAGCTTTTGAAGAAAGATATGCAGTTTTATACAATCACTTAAGAATCCGACATTTCATACGCACCAACCTAATATAAGCAAGCTACTTTGGGTTAGTTCAATTGTATTAACGTCTCGTTTTTAAAGCAACACTAGGATTATTTTAGAACAGGTCTAGCAATTTTGGAATTGCGGTCAAATGATGAAGACGACACCTGAGCAGGCAATCCCCTCCCCCAAATTCCATACTACAATAGCGGATGGATGTTTGACTCCGACAGACTTGCACCAAACCCACTTACACGACGGGTTTCGAATCGGAAATTCACCTGTTTCAAAGCTGAGCACCTCACCACCAGGCCACCACGGTTCCAAGTTATTTTGGTGACTAGCTGATTCTCCGGAATAACTGACGATGAATAATTTTAATGGCAATTTTCCTATGTACGTAGATCTTAACGACTGCTTTAGTGAACTATTTTAAAATTTCAAATTTTTGATAAAAGTTTAATTTGTATTCATCACAAACCTAATCTGTTCATTTTCAGAGGGTTTTTTTTCCACATTTAATTTATTAAAAAAAACAGTATTTTGTCATTTTATTGCTTTAAATCTTGAAATATTATTGCAGAAAAATACAATTAATACCATTTTAAGTTTTCAAAAAGTTATATATTTCAATTCCTGCTATTAGTGCTCACTTGCCCTATACATATTTATGTATATATCTTGCTTAAATTTTCAATCGTTAATAAAACACTTTTTACTCATCCACTCAAGATCAAATACTTTTTTAAAAACTGAACTTGTAATGATTGACACTTTATATTAATACAACCTTTTTCAAATATTAATTCCTTAATTAAATTTAATTAATTTTTAATACTTTAAACAGAATTTTAGCAATTTGTAGTGAAGATTGAAATCAACAGATAGTAGTTACAGGTTAGTGAAATAATTTTCCATTTATAGGTGTTATTAGAAAAATTTAGTTGTAAATTTATGGAAAAAATGTATATATGCGTATATTTTCACTCATAAATTCTTTGCATTTCCTTATTTTTCTTAGATTTTGGTTCATTTCTTTCATTATTATATTCTATAACTTGTATACAAAGAAAAATAGGATTGGTGCATTACAATTTTGTGTAGAGTGTTAATCGTTTTGGTTAAATTTCTTTAAAATTTACTACAAATTTTCCCATTTCTCAAAATATATTATGTTTTCAAATAATGTTTTTGTATTTGTAGTGTTTATTACAGACAATACATCTGGAAACTATAAATAATTTTTAAAAAATCTAATTTTTCAAAAAAAAAAAAAATCGAAAGAAGTAAAAAAAATAACTAAAATAATATTTAAGTAGGAAGGAAATAATTAAGTAGAATTGAATTTTTTTTAAAAATTATATCACTTGTTTAATTATACCTGCTCGACTGTATTGATTCTTTTAAATTTTGGTCTTCTTTAAAAAAATATATATTTTTTTGTATAATTTTCAATTATGTAGAAAATTATTTCATTTCGTTTTTCTTATGTTTTTTGATTATTTCAATTAATTATTTGATTTCATTTATTTTGATTATGATTATTTGATTTACATTAATTCAAATATTTAATGAATTTACTTATTTATATAACGAAATTCAAACTGTTTCCAGAAATTCACCAAATAATTAATCGAGTGATATTTTACTGTAATAATATTGCTTGCAAGCAAAATTTTGAGATAGATTTAAGTCTTTTCTGTGTGAAAATATTCTGACTTCATTTCCTTTCAATGCATTTTTTACCCCTCTTTCTAAATTCATCTCATTTGATGTCATTTTAATTACAAATTCATGAGATTGAGAATGATTTTTTTTTTACTTTATTTAAATACTACATATTTCTAGAGAAAAGCTGATTAAATTAATAGCATTTTTTGTATGTGGCTGTGTGTTCAAGTTTCCAATTATCATAATTTAATTATTGTATATTTTACTCCAGTAAGATATTTTTTTAATGAATTAGTTTTTTGCTGCAGTAAGTAGAAACTAAATGATATAGCCGCTCCATTACTCTATCTTTTCTTTTGGACAATAGATGGCGATGCCTGATTAGATATGCATCCCATAGTGCAATGCGTTTGTAAATAATGAGATAAGATGCTGTTCTGCAGAGAGGTGCTCGCATTAATGTCTTGTTTTATCTTTCGTGTTTATATTTGGTTTGTGTGAAATGTGATTATTAAAGAAATGTTCCAGAAAACTTGCTTTCACTGCACGGAATATAATGATCTTCTTTCCACCACAATAACAATTACTTCAAAATAAAATTTAATTCATTTTTTCCCTTCAGAATATTCATACACACATACATCCAACACCATTACCCCTCACCCCAACATTCACATATGCATTGTTTCTGATGTTTTTAAAAAGATATATAGCTGAAAATAACCTGAAATACAGTTTAATAATAGATGCTTGAAAAGAAATTAAGATGCATTCACGGTTTCTTATGTACCAAAATTTTGGTTAAAATTATAATTTTCATAAGAAAATTTTATTTCCAATTTATATATGTTAAGGTCAAAACCTAATGATCTTCAAGAATTTTCCAGCAAAAATGATTGTAAATTGTTATTATTTTTTTCTTTTATGATAAGACTGGCTGAACCAAAAGAACAGTAGAAAAAAATTGAAACAGTCATCGCATTCACGTTTTTGATAGCAGATAGTTGCGTGCAGTAATTGGATCAGCAGCTCTTGCATCAGCTTAGACGAATTTGTGGGTCTTCACTTTAACCTGGAATGTAGAGCGAAACTCAAGAAAAACTACAAGTACCACAACAACACCGAGACTTAACTATTCGAAAAACCAGTATAATATGACAGGCACGTTTTCTTAAGGACTGTAACCGGAAGTAATATGTCATGGGATTACAGCTTTAAAGCTTTGCGTTGAAAACGATCCCTTATACCTAAAATGCTATTTTGTTAACTATAATTTGTTATGTTATAGATGTTGTGGGTCCAATAGGAATTAGAAATCAAAAGTGAAGTATCCAGGAAATTTTATTATTAACAGAAAAAACTGCATATATATATTTCAATATTAGAAGGAATTATTAAAAATTCGATATTAAAAGAAATGATCAAAATGAAAGCTGAGAGACTTCGATGTTCTAAGGCGATTTGAAATTAATAATTGTAATTATTTTTAAAATTCAAAATTTTGGACTATAAGTGAAAGAAATGACTGATATTTATAAAGGCAATAATTCAAAAACAGAAAAAGTTTGAATTAAAAAAAAATCAGGTTCACAGTTTTAGCATTTAAGGTATATAAAATAAATTATAAAATTTGAACCATATCTTCAGAAAATGTTGGCGCATATTTTAGTTAATATGTTCGCATGCATTTTAATTTCAATAATTAAAAACGCTTCGACTTAAATAAATTAAATTTGGTACGTGATTTTGTGAATACACTTGTAGTTTTGTGCTAAATTTGGTTTGAAAAAAGATCTAAAATAATCTTTTCCGCTTTCCTGGCATTAACTGCCAACTAGTATTAACCGACAATAAATGAATAAAAAGAGACAGAGCTGGCATGCTAATATGCTCTACCATTACAATTTTTGTTCCTTAGCATAAATTAATACACAAGTAATTATTTTCTTCACAATTTTGCCAACCAAAGAATTCTTAAGCGTGGGATTCTGAAAATAAAAATCTGAGGCCTCATGGCGTTCACAACTTTACCCCAAGTATAATATTTTGTTGGGAGTGGAGAGATGGATAATACTTTGATTTGATAACCTGAGAGAAAGTTTCGGAAAATCCATTCCTTCTGTTTATTACAACTTTTCCTTACAATTTATTAAATATTTGTAAAGAATTTATAGTTTTTCATTCACTGCTAATCAATATCACGCGACAATTTTGTTATGTAAATGTATAAATATGACCATAATTTTTTTTTCTGGAGAAAGAAAATTATAAAGGAAATCCTAAATAGAACAAATTTAAGATGCCCTATCAATATCAACTGATCCTTCAAGCTTTTTATTAACTTAATTAGTATAGAAACGAAGCTATTTCCAATTTTGTTCTTCTTGCTTATCCCTCCTGGATTGAACACCAATTCAAACCAAGTCCAAGAGATCGGGGAAAGAAGAGGGCAGTAGCTTGTGAGAGTAAAGGCCTCTGAGCGGCCGAGGACAGAACTCTCACTTCTAACTCTTACGAAGATGACACTAACATATGCGTTTGCACAACTCCTTTTTACATGAGGGTGCATTCATACATCTCACAGAAAAAAGAATGAAGAATTGCGAATCAGAACTAGAACTCGGAACACCCTTATTTATTCCCTCGGAACCAGTAGTATTACTGGAATAGGTATATAATCAAAATAGGTTCTTTAGATTAAGGAAGATTAAGAGACTCAAGTATCCATTTGGTCATTGAAGTTTGTGTACATTTTCAAAACGCTAAGGGTGAGCAATTTTTAATGCTCCACTATACAATTTTGGGCTATTTTTATCGCTATTCATATGAAATGCTTAACAAGAAATTCAAATAATTTTGCAAGGAAACAAAATGATAATTTTACGCAGTCTTCCATTAACTTAACCTAACCAAATTTCAATCCCATCTTTTAAAAGGTGATTTTATAAAAATACAGATGAGATTTTTATGTGCTTTTTCTCATGCCACTTACCATAGATAATCCAGCAGTTACAAAGACAGCGATATAAGACGATAGGGAGTGTCTCTTGTTTTACTAGCGTCTACTAGTGCTAAGAGTACGACTTTGCCACTCACGCATCCCCTTTCACAGCCCCTTCCTACAGAAGGGTATATCCACATATCCCACAGATAAAACAGAGGACGGACAACCATGCCCGAACTGGGACTCGAACCCATGACGCTCAGATTACGGGGAAGACACGCTACCTCCATGCCATGACGAAGGCAAATTTTTATGTTGCAAGAGGATTGTTATCGCTTTAGGTTTATCAAAAATCTTGTGTTGATTCTAGGTAATTTTGAATAATTCGTCATGTTTGATCTTACTTAATTCAATCGCCACAAAGTCATCACAACAATATTGGAAACTTTTGTTTTGTTTAGTTTATTCATAATAACGTCCCATTTTATAGCAACACTCGGGCTGTTTTGGGATGGACCTTGTAATTTTGAACCGCGAACACATGACGAGGACGATACCTGAGCTGCCATCATCTCTCCATACCACACCAGCGGAAAGAAGTTTGGCCCAAAGTGGTTTAGCGTGCATCGGACCCGCTTACACGACTGTTATTCGGTGGAGTCGGGTCACGAACGTGAAACCCTCTGGTTTCGAAACCGAGACCTTATCACCTCTCCACCGCGGGCCAAGACATAAAACAAATCAATAGTTTTTGTATGTGATTAAAAAAAAAACGCGATCAGCAAAAATGTTCAATTTGGACCTTAGCCATGATGAAGCATTGCTCTATGCACTATGCCATCGTGGCGACAGCAGAAGTGTTGACATTCAAATAAACCAAATGCAAATTAGGTAAATAAAATTTTCGAATAAAAATAATATGAAAGTTAAAATTGATTGATTTTGACTAAAATGTGTAATTTAAAAGTGATTTTGTTGGAAAAATAAATATTCGGATATTACAGTTTGGACCCATTTTACTTTTTCGAAATAAAATTGTGAAGCTGATTTTCTATTATCCTTACTGAAAGGAATCTTGCCAGATATTCCACCATTTCACTGAAGACTACTAACCATGAAGGTGATCAGCCTTGTCGTTATTTTCTGCCTTGTGGCCCTAGCGTTGAGCGCAGAAATTTCTAGGGATTCTGCAAACAAAGAATCGGATGAAATTGATGAATATTTTTTTCCTGAAAAATTCCAAGCATTGATATTTGGAACAGATTTTAGAAACGTTTCCCGAAGAGCGAGACAACTCGATGAAACTAAAGAAGATGGCCAAACTGATGAAGAAGGTAGAATCATTCCTGGTGCAACTTCACTTTTAACAAGACTGGCTCTTCGAGTACTTATGTTCAAAGTTCTCCGAACATTTGTGCAGTATTTCGTGGATATTTTAGTTGGTGATATTTTTTCTTTTTAAATCGGTCTTTATTACCTGGGTTTTTTAAACGTCCTGGATATGGTGAGCCATCTTGTTTACTGCCATTTGTAGAAATGTTTTGTTCTTCAATTTTATATCTGGTGATTTATAAATTGCCAACTTTTTAAAGAAGGAATCTATTAATTTATTGTGCAAGAATACAATTTGTATAGATATCTAGAGCGAATTCTTGTAAATTTTTTAAAGTTTCTGCTAATTAATATTGTGACATGAATAAATAACGTTTTTGTTTTTAAAGTATTTTTTACTGTAAAAAATCATTCATACCTGAAACGCCAACTATTGTATAAAAACTTTAACAGTTTTAGTCATGCGGCAATGAATATTTTTAATTTTGATTTTACTATGTTAAAAGAATTGTATATTCAATTGCTCGATATTTGTGTATAAAAATATATTTCTCACATTTTCAATGAAAATGAAATATATTTTGAAATGTCTTCTTGTCTGCTTTTAATGAAAAAATGTACCTCTGTTAAATATAAAGTTTTGCTTCATAACATAATGTCTTCATGAACTATTCCAAAGCCATAAACTTAATGTATAATTAAAATAAAATAATTTAGAATTGAATTATTTTCCAGAATTTGTGAAGTACAATAATTAATGTTCTGATACCATACAAGATAAATCACCTAGAAAGTCGCATTTTTGTAGCGTTAAGTTTTTATAAGAGTAAGGTTACTTTCAACTTTTATATCGAGTTTAAGATACAATATATATATAATTGTTATTCTGATAGCAAATATAATGACTTTTTTTTTGGAAATTAAAATGAGGGTAACTTAAAAATCTTATCAATGGAATCTGTTTGGAAAAATAAGCGCATAAGAGTCACGATGGTATATTGATAAAATGTTCAATGTACAAAAATTCTACGCATAAAATTTTTAAATTTCTCTAAGAAAAATTGATTCAGCATTTCAAATATAGTGCTACAAACTGTATCAAAACGCAATTTCTATAGATATTAAAGGGTAGCATCAAAAAATAGGCATACTCAATTTTTTTTTTTTATGAACAGATTAAAATTTTGATATAATGGAAATGATATGGGGAAAAAAGTAGTTGACATCTAAAAAGTTCAATGTAAAGGCTATGATAAATTGCTTAACAATACTTCAGAGAGCCTAATGGGGTTTTTTTTTTTTATCTAATGGATTGAAATTTATCTGATAAAAAAAAAGTGGCTTTGGGAAACCTGTAGATTTTTCTTTTAAATCTTCATTTTAAAAAACGTAACTGTTTTTAGAGGTCCAAAAATGAATTAAAAAATAGTTATGCAAATCATTACAACAAAAGTTCATAACCTCTTTATATTTAGGATCTAACTCGTCATATTGAGCCTTTCTAGTAATTACCGATAAATTTCAAATAAGAACACTTCTGTTGATTTGATGCCACTTCGCAAATAGCTATATTTCATTTTAACTACTAAATATCGTCTTTGTGCCGATGGCAGAAATTTATTAGAATTTAGTATCTTTTAAATTTTCTGTTTCTCTACTTGATTAATTGTATATTAATTAAAAAGATAAAAAATGGGTAGTACGATAACGTTACATCAATGTTATAACAGTAATAAAATCATTATTCACCGCATTGAAAATCAGTTTTTCTCGTTCATTTAATATATCAAGTTCAAGATCTTTTATTTTCTCTTATATGTAGTATAGAGAATGGTTGTAAAATGGTAAATGGTACAGTAATGGTTGAAAAATTCGGATCCGAGATTTTTGCGAATCTCTACGTTTTAGAACTCAATGAATTCGAAAAACACATCTTTAGAAAATTTTTATCTGTGACAACGATAATTCAAAAATACTTTGACCTAGACACTTGAAATTTGTTATGCGATACTTAGAACAAATTTTTAGATTTCTGTCAAAATATGTTCAAATGAAATCTGCCTGTTCGACTTTTCGAATATAAGTTAACACGATAACTACAAATCGAGGAGAGCTAGTTAAATAAAATTCGGCACACAAATTTAACATCAATAGAGTAGAAACTTTTCAATTTTTTGAGCCAATTCCAACTATGGGTTCATCGTCTATCGATCTGTTCTTTTAGAATGTAAAGGTGATTGATTCAAAAACGTAATGATTTAAATATAACGAATTTGGCATGGGATTTTGTGACTCCAGGTATAGTTTAGGGTCAAGTTGTTCCGATCGATTGAGAAAATATGTCCAAAACTCAAATTCAATTTTTGAATGCTGTTAACGAATGCCTGGAATTAATCGTCAAATAACTCCAAGGGTTACCAGATAGATTCAGAAAAGTTGCTAAATTGATGTCATATAGTTAATATTTCGTAACAAAAAAATTGGTTCAAAGTCAACAACTCGGAAACTTTAAATTGGCCAACTAAATCACCTGATTTTAACCTAATAGAGAATATATATGATGACTTAGTAAAAAGAGTTCATGCAAATAAGATATTTTACATTAATAGAAGAGCTGAAATCTATTATCTAAAACGAATGTTATAAAACAGATCCCAAATTTTAAGAAAGTTTAATTCATTAAAAACAAATATTTTATTAGTTCGAAGAAATGGGTACTACAGTAGCACCCAAACGTTATGTATATATACGCCATTTTCTATATTGTCAAAGTTTAATTCTTTTCTGATATTAAAACTTCCGAATTTTAAGGTATATCTCGTGGTTTTTAGACTATTTGAAAGGAATAAAATTTCGGCTCAGAGATCATTTATTTGATTTCTTTCTTTTGAAAAGTGATCATATCCACTTTCACATATTTTCCGGCTAAAAAATATATATAGGCATAACATTCCAGTAAATTTAAAACAGTCATTCTTGCTTTAGGATAGTTCAATGGAAATTCACTTCAGTATTCAAAAATTTCTATAATGATTTTATCTAGAGCTTTCAATGCTATTTTGATAAATTTAATAGATAACTCTCACAAGATCGATTAGCTAGAAATATATATATGTCAATGATGATTAGAAAATATTTTTGATATAATATAAAAGTTGTGATATGTTATTTATATAAAAGTTGCGATTCTGAATAAAAGAATGAATTATCCGAAAAAATTCAATGCTACTATTTTGTAAATAAGATTCCATCTCATAACATTCACGTGGAATTGGACTTAAACTGACACAATAGCGGTAATAATGAGATTTTAATCAATTTTAATTATCAGAATTTATTAACATTACAAATAATAATTTGTTTATAAGATATCATAATCCCATGACTAAATTGTCTACGCATTTTATCGAATGCAATTGTAGTTACATCAGTCTACCCCTGTCTCTTACAAGGTATACAGAGTGTTTATAATTAAAGTTACACATTGAAATGATCAAAAAAGGGAAACTACTGGACCAAATGCTATCAAACTTGGTAATAATTTAAATGAGATCTTGGAAATTTCTTTTTTGCCAAAAAAGTGCAAAAACTCACTACCACGAGTGAAATAGCGCTGCATGCAACATTGTTAAGCAAAATAGGAGATAAAGAGTTTAATCGTTTCTGAAACATATTGCAAAGCATGTTCAATGTGGCTTCCATTTTTTGAAGCAAGTTAAATAGCATTACTGCATTCTCAACAGTAATATTCTGAGCCTATTATGAGAAATATTATGCACATGTCGGTGACCGCATATTTCAGTTCCGCAACATTGCTTAGATTAGCACCATAAAAAGTGCTTTTGAGAGAACACACATTGAACATACTTTGTAACATGTTTTTGAAACGATTAAACACTTTTTGTCTTATTTTACGTCACAATATTGCATACAGCGGTATTCCCCCCTGGTGGTAAGTTTTCGAATTTTTTTGCAGAAAAGAAATTTTCATGATCTCCTATATATGACTAGAAAGCTTTTAAAAACTTTAAACAATCCGAACAAATTATAATTATTTTTGTCATTTGTTAAAATCCATTTGAGTTGGTTGGATCCGTAAAACTGCACAACATTCGGACACCCATTCAATAAGCGGATTAGCTTCAGAGCGCGTTCATATGAATCTGAAAAGAACTGCTTTCATTCTAGGCTAATTCTTGAAAATATTAGATTGTAGAAATTTGGTCTACAAGGGTAGTAATCTTTTCCGCATTTTCCAGTTTCCCTGTAAAATAACTTCAATAGCAGCTTTTAGATGAGCATGATTCCGTATAAATTCGTGTATAATTTCAATGCATCTATAAAATAAACAACAAAAACCATTAGGTAAAGCAGTTCCAATGCGAAGAATAATACGCACTAGTTGTCAGATTGAGCGGAATTGCATAAAACAGAATTTATTCATGCAATATGTATTGTTTCCAATAAAATTCGCTAAATTGAGATTTAAAAAAAAGGTGGGGTGGGGGGCTTTACGTTGAAAATATTTGCAGAATGAAATATATTGGTTTAGAATAAGAGCATAATTTTAAAATTTAGTGGCTAGAAATTATAAGCATAGATTCTTTTCAATATCAGAGAATGCTCTAATAAAACAGTGAAATTAGAAGTTGGTGAGGCTTATTCCAACGCATATATGGAGGCAGGTGGTCCAAGACAACTTCCCATGCCTTTTTATTACCACCAACAGCCGTGCACGAAATTAACCACTACGTGCTATTGGCCCGTTGTAATCTAAGACTTCAGTAAGAAGCATCTGATGAATTCATTTTTGATATAAAGGATTAACATATTAAATAAATGTGCATGGATCAAAAATAACAGTTGAACTATTGCATTTAATTTTAAAAATATGCTTAAAGTAAGACCATGAAACAACAGGTGAATGGGAAATGTCGGAATATATATCATTTGAAAATATCATCTGTGTTTTCTTTTAAGTTGTGATCTACAATTTTTTTTTACACTCCTGAAGTTTTGTATCGTAGTGATTATATAACAGACCATTAAAATTTCTTATTAAAAAAAATATTTCATCAGTATAGACATGTAGAATAAAATGCTTTTGAAACTTTTCCTTCTTAATTTGCTAAATTAATCTAGAGGTTATATATATATGGAATTTTTAGAATTTGCTTTTATTTGAATATATTTAATCACACATACATTTTTTTGTTTATATCTAGGAGCACTGCACTTTAAATGCTGTTTTGAAAGCAAAATAAATAAATAAATATATATATATATGATCATACTAACTGTTGCAGGCTTTTATATTAGTTTTTTTATGAATGAAATAAGAAGTTTGACTTCAAAATGTACTACATTAATACGAAAATGTGTTAATGAAAGGCACACAAATGTTAGAAATGCACCATATGTGGAAACAGACATATTTTTACCAACTGTTCACACATTGTTGTTAGCTAACTCATTAAAGGTCCATATCTCATGATTTTAAATCATAATGTAATACTTGTTGCTGCCACATAATTCTTCAAACATGAGGCATAAGCTCCTAGAGCAGCCAGTTATTCTTAAATATAATTCCTGTAATAAGAGTGCAAACTTACAATATCTTCGGTGTAAATTATATTTCATCAATCATTACCAGTAATATCTGCAAAGGAACACAGCTCACCATCTTAGTGATCGTTTTCAAAGAACTAATATATTCTTTCTCCAAAACATAATGGATTTGTGATACTCATGAATTTAAAACTGAAATGAATTTATCACTACTTAACTAAATTAAGAAATATTAATATATAATTTTGATGCAATTTGACCTTGCCATTCTGATTGACAAAACATCTGAATGAGAAAACTTTTCTTTTTTCAGAAAAAATTAAATAACTAGAAATGCTTACCTTTAAATTAATAGTGAATAAATCTTAATGAAAAGAATGATGTATATAATGAGGGGCAATATATCATTTTTTATATCTACCTTTTGCTTCCTCTTTACTGCACAAATGGCAGCATGATGAGAACATGTCAGGCAATCTCCTTAAATACTTAATCCTTCCATAAGATCTGCACATTTTGTTTTGAAGCACTTTTATATAAATATTACTACTACTTTTTTTTTTTTTTTTTTGCTGTTGTTGTGATCCATTTTTCTCTTCCAACATAGTTCAAATTTTGACTTAAAAATCCAAGTTTAGAAATACTTGTAGCATTATAAAAAACTTTCAGGACATACCAGGAAGAGACAAACTAAATTTGTTCAACCATTTTAAGTCCCAAAGTAATTAAAATAATAACTGTACATAAATAAGTTTTTAAAAAATGAATACAATTCAAGAATAATTTTCCAAATTTGAAATTAAATTATTATTTTTTATTTAAAATCCATTTAATTAACAGACTGACAAAAATATTGTAAATATTGCCACTAGAATACTCTACCATTTAATATGAATTCTGCAGTATCTCTTAAAAAAAAAGTTGGTAAAAAAACCTGACTAGTGCAATATATACTTTGCATTTTATTTTCATCTCCAACTAATAAATTTATATCCTATTCATGCGTAGAAAGAAACTTTATGCTTAAATGACATTCTAGGTTTTTAAAAAACAAATTTGTAGGAAAAATATTTAATATTGATCTTTATAACAGATCTTTAAAATCTGTAAAAGACCAAGAAACTAGAATTTTAATTAATAAGATGTTTAGTTTTTCATTTTGTAATTTTCATAGATTACAGAAACATCTATCCTTTTATCCCCCCATACTAATATTTTTTAAACCCTATAACTACTGATTTAGCCCAAATGGCCTTGCAAATTCTTTACTGCTTTGTCAGTTTCTGTTTCAAACATGGAGAGCAATACATAAGGTGAGGACATCCTTAATGAAAACTCATTCTACAGCCCACACTCCTTGTTTAAAACAGAAATCGATCTGTCAGTCATGAAAGTGAACAGCCAGATGATCAGTAATGAAAGGGTTAAAAACCATTCTCCTGAGTATTTCTACCAATTTAAAATTCTTAAGAGAATTTTTATAACCTCTGAATGAAATTCATGATAAATATAAAAATAGACTCCAGTAAAATGAAAAGTCAATCATATTTTATAAGATTCATAGTTATTAAAAATCTTTGTAAAAATATTGAAAATTCCTTTTAAAGTCTGATATCAGGGAGACTAGATTTTATTAAAAAAGTTATGCCTTAAACATGATTATCGATCTTTAATTAGAAAGTTAATTACTAAATGTGTTAGTTAATGCACAGAAAAAGTACACAAAACTAACAGCGCTTAGTAATTACACAAATCCATCAATTGTACTTAATTCATAAGCAGAGTTCCATCAAATGAAGTCGGAACAAATTTTGATAGACTTCATTTGAATATTGTAAAAAAAAGTACTCCCATAAAGCAACCAATTTTTATAAAACAAGTATTTACAAACTATTTATGAAAAGAATCCCTTATAACCAATGAACAAAATAAGGAAGTTCTTTTAAACATAAAGATAGTAATAACAGAAAGAACATTTAAATTAAGGAAACATATACCTTAATTTTAATATTCATGCAAAATTTTATTAAGTGCATGCATACAAGTTAATAGAAGTAAATCTTAAAAACTTCCCTTAATTTAATTAATAATACAAAAATTTTATACATTTCTAGAAATATATCCAGCTAAGTAAAGAGGTGTATTAGTATGTTACTGTATACACCAGTTCATATTGCTTTTTGAATTTAAATTCTGAGAAACTTTTCTATAAATAAAGAATAAAATACAAAAAGAGTTTAAGCCTTTTAAGAGAAGAAAAAGACAAATTTAATTTTAATATTCTAATATTAGTAAAGGCAGGTTTAATATTTAGTTATGAAAAGTTTTAAAGTTTTAATTAGCACTTTCATCAATTGTTTTCAAATAAATTCTATTTAATACAATATAGCTGACATGGTTAAAAAAACTAAACATTTCTATTAATGAAGGCAATAAAATAATGATCAATTCAAGACATATCAGAACATTTTTCTAATTATTCCAGTATTCCATTTCTTATAGCTTTTTTAGAAGTATAATAAAAGACATGTGTAGCACAATACCACAATAAAAATTATTTCCACCACAAAAATTTTCAACTAGCCATATCTGTAAAAACAATATATAATAGGGCAGTTTGAGGAAAAAGGAAAGAAACCAAATGATTCAGACAGCATTCTTTATTCCATCTATACATAGTACAAATAATTCAAAAATTTTATTGATTGTACAAATAACTACAAATAAGGAGGGAAAAATCCACTTAGGAAACATTCTTTAAATTCAGACAGAATTAAAAAATAAGACTCAGGCATTTTGTGCTGGAAATTCAACAACTATCCCCTGCGTCCCTCAAAGAACATGACATCGGAGGACACGAGCAGCCAATTTAGAACATGAATTTTTTTTTCCAGTAAGAAAAGTTTAATTTTTCAATTATACATAAGATACAGGAACACACCACAAACTAAATGACTATCAACCTCACAAACCCAAATATGTGATCACTTGGCAGCATTAAAAAAAAAAAAAAAACAGTTTGGCATGTGAGAACTTTTAGAATAAATTAAAATTAGTGATTAATAATATAAAAAAAGGGGGAAGAAAAACGCTTCCGAAGAATAAAACTATTTTTTGCCACATTCTCACTACAGCCTTGTCAATTTTTCTTTTTTTCCCTTTTTAATTATAAAATCTTGACCATGTTACGAAGCCCATGAATGAAAAGCTAATTACTGCAGTCATTAGATGTTTAATACAACCTATCTTGTATCGGATTGATTTGTCAGTTTACAACTTGGCATCTTACCTATGCAACTACACCTTCATTGATCACATAAAAATTTACACATTAACTTTGGAAAGAGAGAAAAAAGAAAAAGGCAACCATAAAATGTAAAATGGATCATTTTAAAAAACTAAGGTTCAAAATGATACACAAAATGATTATTTAAAAATGCAAACTTTGATTGTGAGGATTGAAAATAGATTGTATTCATTTCCCTTTCGAATATCACACAAGTCAAAATTTAAAAACCACAATGACATATATTCAACACATGCAGGATGTATATAAATAAGAAGGGGGGAGGGAGAATAAACATAAACACTTGAGTATTACTTTTGTTTGGTGTAAGAAATTCTTTAAAAAAAGTAAATAATAAATTTAACAATATATTAATTGATCAATTACATACAAGAGTCACATTTAAGAAACAATAAATCATAAAAAAAGCAAGGAAAAAAGTGCAGCATTCACTATTCCAAGTTTGTAACATTGCCTAATGCAACAATAGCAAATTACCTAGCTGTGTATCCTGAAAGAATAATCTTTATTCGTAAATCGAAAGTAGCCCCATTATGCCTACCTGTAAAGTACTGATAAATGGAGACAATAGTAACATACTATGTACAAAGAGCAAAATTACACCAGTTGGAGCACTTAGCACTGGTTGAAGAATTTCATTATATATATAGATATATATTTATTTACTGTATATAACAATATCCCGAATAACATTCAAGTGGTTTCATTCAAACTGTCCCAAAGATTCCAAAACACTGCAACAAAGGAAATACAGCTCAGGCTTGTGTGCACCAAGGTTAAAAGATAGCATATAAAGATATGGCTACTGATAAAGACAAGCAACTGGTTTATAAGTCCTGCTTGTGGATAGCCCTTTTGAAGTAAAATGGATGATTCAACTTTAGAGCAATGAAAAGTTAAAATTAAAATATATTTCTTCCATACACAGAGAGTTATGGTAGATCCAGTTCTTGTTTCACTGAATTGTCTAAGCTATTTTTTTTTTTCTTCTACTTCACATGTTTCTGAACTTTGGCAAAGAATGATAGAAACAAGAACCCAAAATTTGAAAAGTTACATCATGAATTTGAAAAAGGACAAAATTATTAAGCTTTTTTTTTTTTTAAAGAAGACTTATTTTAATGCAATGTTCAAGCCAAGTCAATGATTACATAATTACAAAACTGACTATAGCAGCCTAAAGATAAAAGTATCAGCTTTCACATACATAAAAAAAAAACATTTTTGTACAACCCGAAAGAGAGGAAAATAAAAAACTAGTAAATTCGAACATTAGGCAAAAATGGCTACTGCTTCTTAAGTCAAAAAACAGAAGGAAACAGAAAAGCTTTTCTACAGCAGGCTATATACTTTGGTAATTTTCTGTTAGTATCAAATCTAAACACAAGTACTGCGCATTGAAGGTGACATAACTTCCAGAATCGTTTTCTCCCATGGGGAAAGAGTTAATCACAGATTGGGTGAGCCGAAATACAGGACGATGCACTGAGACCTTGTGATGGATGAAGAGGGGGGAGGGCTCACACTGCAGCAGTTTGTACACTCAGACTCCCCTTGGAATCTGATGGTGAAGTGTGCAACAACACAACTTCTTGCTCAGGACTACAAGTGACTGCGAGTCATTTCTGACGGCTTGGCTTCTTTTTTTTGCGTTTGAAAAAGCAACAGCACCTGAAACAATGAAATATACATGAGCAGAAATAGAAGCATTCAGTTGAATAACATACTAGATAAATATCCCATTTTAAGGCCTCAAGGACAACACTCTGAAACTGATTTCTTTACTGTGAAATCAAGGTACTATGACTGCTTAATTGGCAACTGTAAAATAAGATTTTTACACAGAGTAGCAAATAAAACCACAACAAACAAGATGAGCATTGACTTCTATCAACTGCAACAACAAAAAAAATTGAGAAATAAAAATTATTAAAGCGTGAAACTTTTAGAAAAATGCTTGCTATGGAAATGTTAACTCATACTTTAGGTATTAAGCTGATTTCTTCTATGAAATCCAAAAGCTATATCTATTATTAATATTTTTTATATATTCTAATTTTTATCTTTAAGATTCTTACTGTAATGTTTTTTTAATACATGAATCTCACTTATCAATAATTAAACATGTATGTAAAATAAATATAATCAATAATTCTAGAGATTATGCTTATTATTTGTGGTAGAGAATTTTAAGCAGAAGCCAGAAATTTCCCTTTAAGTTGCGTGTAATATCTTGGAAGCATTAATAAGAAATTCCCACCAAACAGATCGGAAAAGTTATCCAGACATGCCTGTTACACGGCAAAAGTAGTTAATTTTCAAAGGGGAAGGAAGGAAAAACGCCGCACTTCCCTTGCACAAACTAAGCACATGCAGGCGAATTTTTTTTTAAAAAGACCCAGCAGCCTTATGTCAAATGTTTTTTATCGACCCCCCCCCTCAATGTTTGTATTTGTCTCTGCATGGGAGTTATTTGAAGAACGAGACAAAACATTTTCTTATCACATGTAAAAAACTTCATCTTCCTGCTCCTCCTCTAAAAAGTGCTTGCTAGCAGAATGTCAAACAATTGTAAACATTTATATTTTTCTACAACTTGACTATTTTTATGATTTCATACAGTAAAAATAATTAGCATGCCCAAACATTTTTTTCATCTTCTTGCCATTTCTTTCAATTACAAATAAATGCAAATAGAGTGTTATTTTCTTAATTAGTAATCCAGAACTTCACTGAGATATCTTAAATTTTCAATCTTTTCTTTATAAAATTAAAAATGCAAAATCAGCTAAGCAAAGTAAATAATAATATGCTTAATTAACAACCCTCTTTCAAGTTTTGATGATTACATAGTGTACTAAACAATAACACTTTCAGCATTAACTATATTTGCACTTCTGAAATCATATACTTTTAATCTAAATTTGTAATAAGTCCCTCTAAATTTAAAAATAAGCATGCCTGTGAGTTTTATAGACAAAGGCATGAAACTTTGCATAAATATGGAAGAATGCAAGAGAAACTTGTTACTAAATGACAATTTTAGACTATAGAAACATATAAAAATAGAAGTATTTAAACACGTTTTACTATACAGTTGCCAAAGTGTTATTTGATACACATTTGTAGGCTTCAGCTTAATAATAAGCCTAAGTACAATGTGCAGGGAGCGGAAGTTTATTCAATTTTTCCAGGGGTAACTTATATCTACAACTATAACATGAAAGAGCTTGCAAATTCCTTCATGCCCTTTTACATAATAAAATAAGATATTCATAAGATTGCAATGTTTCATATAATTTTTGCAATTACAATTACTTTAAAAATCAGAAAAAAGATTATGATCTGTGACAAAATTATGACAGGTCAAGATTTGAAGACAATAGTTTTGTGCAGAAAGTAAAAGCAGTAAGGAATTGCGACACAAGGACTGAAAGCCATCTGGCTGTGCAACACCAACTATATGATAAAACCGGAAAGTATATGTGTGTGTAAAGCTGTCGAAGGACAATATAATTCCAATAATTTTAAACATGCATTGGCCGGTTTGAATCGAGCTAATCATAAATATCCCAAACTGAAGAACAAGAACATTCAATAAATGCAAGGGCAAAATAATCCGCTTTATTAAACTTTAACTTTTGTATATTATTTATAGATTTTTTTTTATTTCAAGATAAAGCCCCTAGATTTTTTAATGCACTTTTAAAAATTGCTGGAACATAAACTACCATTCCACAGTATCAAACAGAAATTTACCTTATTGTTAAGATAAAAAATTACACCTATATATATACTGAAGATTAAACTAATAAACTTCTCCTAAAGCTAATCTGTTAATAATTATTTAACAATACTAAATGGATAATAAATAAAGGGCCACTTACTTTGTCTCGGATACAACCTCGACCTCTGCTGGTATTGCAATGGGTGTGTTTGAGTGACCTGTGGTAGGGTTGTCTGGAGCTAATTCGCTGTAAGTGGAGCTAACGACTTGGACGGAATCATGGCGATCATTCGGAGCCAAATTGCTGCTCAATACATTCATCTCTGGAGGCTTTGAATGATCGACTATAATCACTGAACCAAACTGGCGGGGCCTTTTGTTCTACAAAAAAGAAACAGTTCAAATTTGATTAAATATGGAACATTTATAAAAACTTCCTTTAAAAAATCAATACAGGTTGATTTTTGAACCAGATTTGAAATATCTAACTTTGAACCCTTTTTTTTTTTTATCTTCCCACAATTTTTTTCAGACCAGTTCATACTTCTGCTATGATATTAAACAAGAAACCAATCTAGCTAAATATCACGGAATTCTATTCATTGCACACACACATACACACAAAAAAAAAAGCACAATTTCCTTTAAAATTGAATAGTACGAGTGATTCTGCATATAAAAATCTTGGGAATTTTTTAAAATGTATAATAACAATTAAAAAGCAGAAATTTACTTGGCACTCCAAAATATGAAATAAGGTTATGACACAAGAAGCAATTACATAATATAATTTTTTTTAAAAAATAAAGTAGACCCATAACAGTTATTGCACGAGCGAATTACAAAGACTTTAAAGAAAATAAAATACAAAATTTACATATTTTAAACTTTCTAGAACTTAGATAAAATTCAAATTATTGGAAATTTTTATATAAGAATTTATTGTCTCAAAAAATTGTTCAACATAGCAATTAATGTGTTATAAAAAATTAATTGAGTTTTTCTATATGGTTTCAAAATTTAAAAAAAAATCATCTCCTATAAAACAGTATTTTTGAAAAATGCCATCTCTTTTAAAATTAAAATACATATATAAAAAAAATCGTTATGACTTAATTATGTCACAAAATGGTAAAGCTTCATTATTCATCACTGTGCTGAAAAAGCATAATCAATTCCTTAAAAATATATTTGGGAGCATTTTTTAACGTCTTAGCTATAAAAAAAAAAAAGGAATTTTCACACAAATATCTATAGGTCAAACAGCATATTTTCTATATTAAGGATGTCTTCTATTTAATAAAAATGCAGTTTTTATTCAAAAAATTTTAATGCTTTAATTTCTTTTTTTTTTTACTTAAGTATATTTTATACATTAATTTAAAATTAATAATTTTCTTATAATGCATCCAAAAATACTATAGTATAAAAATTAATACTTTCAATTTAAAATTCAAAAAATTAATTTTTCTATGACACTAATTTAACATTTGTCAATTTTTCTTTTTTTGAAAAAAATGACACAGCAATTTTTTTTCTTTTTGTTTCATTTCTAACATTAGATTACATTGCTTCTCACAGTTTAATTTTTTTATATCAAATCTTCAATCAACAATGTATTTATTTTAATTATAACATTAATTAACTATAGGTTTTATTTCTGTATTGTTCTATTATTCATTCAGATTGTTTTCTATTTTGTCAAAAATATTTTTTACCTTAAAAAATAAAATATAAAATTAAAAAAAAATTAAAAGATTAATTAGCAATAAATTTGAGATAGCTAAAATTTCTTAGCAAAGTACCAATTAATTTGTATTGACATATCATTTCTGAAAATGCCAATATGGATATAGAAACATATAAAAGACCAAAAAATATAGACCAAATAATTTTAACCATATATAGACCAAAAAATTTTAATAAGAGGCCAATAAAAAAATCTCATTGTTTCGATCAAAACTGGGTTTTAAAAAAAAGTTAAACAATGCATTTAAAGGAAATCAATTTCAGCATTAAAACTATTATTAGAAACTTAATATTACATTCTAATTAATAATGATTTATATTGCTTTATTAAAACTAATTTTTTTTTAAAAATCTCACTACATACAGTAAACAAATAACATATTCAAATCAGTTGTTAAAACTTTCTTTTTGAAAAAAGAAAAGGGTGGGGGGAGGTTGTACTTTATCTGACATATTCTAATATGATATGATGTATACTGAAAATAATAATACCCTGTTTAGATGAAGAATTGAGTTTTATGAAGTATTGAGAAAGCAAATACTATTATTAAGTAATAACTGATACAAGAATAAAAAAATAATGAAATTTATGTTATAATCAATTTAGAGTAATATAACCTTAAAATTGGGCATAATAAAAATGAGTTCAAAAAATAATAGGACTGTATGGAGGGTAACAACTTTCTGACACAAACCTTTGAGTAAATCACAGATACACACACAAAAAAACCATGACCGTGTAATTACCAGTTCTGTATCAGCCCAGAAAATTTATCAGTGGCATAATTAATAACTTTTTTATCATTTTAATTTTAACCTACAAAAAAGCAACTTAATCATTTTAAAGTATTTTAAAAGGAGTTGACAATTTTCTGTTTAATTTTTTTAATAAATCAAATTTTAAAATTGAAGAAATGACAAAAATCTTTAGGACACACTTGTTTCCCCTTCAGGCTGGAGTTTGATCAAGTGCTTAAAGCAGAACATAGAACAGAAAATTTAAGTTCAAGGAAAGCTATGTTCAAGTACACTGATTTCAGATTCATGCTAATTACATTTTAATTTGCTGATTTTTTGAAAATGGCTATAATTAACCCTTAGTAGATACTGCAAATCTTCAACTGGAGGTCTAGACAATAACAAACCAATTCTCCATATGAAGAGTGTCAATATCCATGATTCTATATTTATCAAACACAATTATATTTAAATTCAAGAATCACTATTTCTTCAAATTAACTTTCTGATAACAACAATTAATATTTATACAGAGATAGTTTAAGTATTCAATTAATTATACTTAAGTACATATTTTACCATTACTGTTCTCAACTGTAGATATTATATCAGGTAATTATTGCTGTCATTAGATAGATTTTTGTCTGGTATCCAAATAATAGAAAATTATCTGTTACAGAAAAGATTCATCGTTCGCTTAGTAAGCATTATCAATGAAATAAGAAATTGAATACCAAACTTTGGATTTAGAGATATAAGGATTAACGAATTTGGAGATTAAGGATAGAATTTGGAGTTCGACTAGTAAACTGCATTATATATATACATAATAAAATTTTGCATACCCAGTTTGGAAATTGTCAATTTTCTTTATGCTAACTTATTTATTAAGGTATCTTTTTCTTTTTTAAATTGTAATATTAAGATAAGAACTAAAGCATTTTCAAGTGGTGACAAATGTTTTTTAAATCATTTTTTTTAATAAACTGAAACAATCAAACAAAAAAAAAAATTTCTTTTCCTTGCTGGAATTTAAAATAAAGAGCTCCTTTTCCCCCAAGCATTTAACATCTCTAATAATTAATAAAAGGCTACTTTTAGAAAAATTACTCGGAATCATGATCAAATATTTTATGTGTAAATAAAAATTATCTACTTCATTTTTAATAAGTAATGGACATAAGTTCAAGAAGTCAAAAATATACTAAACCTTGAGTTAGATATAAAATGAGAATTAAAAAAATATTTATTTAGTTATTGTTGATAAACTGCCACAAAATTTAATCATCCGTATCAAATGGAGAATCTTATTTCTTGAAATGCTTTAAGGTTTCTAAGCTTAAAGAAAGCTTATCACAACCTTAACAGTACTAAAATTATATGATTCAAAGAAGTCATGACATAGTTTGGAATTTCTTCACAGTAAAAATCATTATAATTTCATTCATAATAATTTTTTAAAATTTAATTAGAACTAAAAACAAAGCACATTAATTCAAACAAAATTGGTTACAATGAAATTTTTCCTAACATTACAGGCAGTATAAAAATTTTGTGCTACATATAGAAGTTATCACAGAAATACATTAAAATAATTTAATTTTTAATCTGACTTTAATTAGTTAAATTGTTATAAACAATGAAATTAAATGAATTAAATTTTTACAAAAATATTTCCTTAATGAGTTTTTGTTACCAAAAAAAGATCTGAGAGCTAGATTCAATATTTTTAACTTCAGAAGTTTAATATGTGCATTGCTTTAATAACTTAGTAAAAATCTTTAGATGTGTGAATTTTCAGTTGTTTTTTTTTTTTTTTTATTTTTCATTTTTTTTTTTTTTTCTCGCTTTTTTTTTAAATTTTACCACTAAATTTTTTAAATTTATATGTTTATAAACATTGAAAACTTGCAGATACAATTTTGAACTTTGCAGCTTCAGTATTTCATACTGCACTTTAAGCAACTGACTAATATAATTATACTCTATATCGATTTATAATTCAATATAAAAGTTTCGAAAAATCTTCATTTAGTAGGCTATTTTTAGGATTGTTCCAAACAAATGTATAAATGAGAAATAAATGAGTAAGCAATGCACTTAAGAATCTTAACTATAATAAGAATAAAAACAATAAAGTAACATTTAATATCAATCAGAGCAAATCTTAATATTCTTTCAATTTGTACATTTTTTAATAGCTCTTAAAATGATAAACACACTTATCAAACATAACAAATTCTTCACCACCTGAAACACCAAAAATTAAAATTCAAATGTTTTTCAAGTTGCAACAATTTTAACGCAATCTACCTTTATACTGCTCCATTGGAATAATCTAGTATTGCTAATGAAAGAAGCAATGGAAAAAGAATAATGCCATTAAGCATTGCCTTCATATGTGTTGACATCTATGGTTATGTCATAACCTGGATTATTTTTCTAAATTCTTGCCATTCATTTGTTTTCTTTCATGTTACTTCAGTAAGCAAATCTTTACAATATGCATTTGATTCATTGCATTCCATATCAGGGGAAACAAAAAGGGGGTTTTTTTTTTTGTACTTTTCAAGAAAAATTAAGCACATTCTCAGGACCTCTCTCCTTCTCTAAATAAAGAACTTTTAAGACATTTAAAAATTACGTTCAGATTTAAGAACTTTTCTTCGTGCTACACACTCTATAGGGGGGAGGATATCACATTTTAAAGTTAAAATTTTAAAACTAATATTATGAATACATTTTTCTATATGTTGCCATACTTGTAGTGAAATTGAAAGCTTTCTTCAGCAATTAAGCAGAAAGATATTTAATTATTGTTTAATTAAAAGTAAGTTAAAAAGACACTATTAGAAGGAGACAAATAGACAAACTGTTCAGTAACTTTAAGAGTACTATTTTTGCATCGTTATATGTCTTCCATATTCATACAAACCTTCACTACTTTAATATACTTTATAATGGAAGTCATAATATATAAGTATCCACTGACAAACCTAAAAAAAGTATTGCTATGGAGTCATGGGATTCTTAAATAAAACAGCCTCTGTCAGCACATTTAATAAGCTGAAAAAATTATTGAAATATTTGCAAGGCATTCAAGTTAACTTAACACTGATAAGCAAAAGGCTTCCCATGAATGTAAAGGTTTTTTTTTTTTTTAACTATGTTTTAAATATGCACTTGAACAATGAAGACTTTTGCTGACACGGAAAAACATAATTAATAGTTGCATCAAATTACTTCGTAATGACATCTAGTACATTTTTCAACCACATATTCATTATAAATATAGACATAAAAAGTGCCATTCATGGAATAGGAAATGATCATACCTAAAATTTATCCAACTCCTAAGGAAAAAAATAATGGTAATGTTTTTTTATTCTTAAAATTATAAAGTAACAATTCCATAGTATAACGTACAAATAAAAACTAAACCATAATGATGCAGAAAAATCAACTACAAAAAAAAGCAATAGAAAGGAAAGGAAATGGGACACATAGTCCATATAAAACATTATATCATGATGCTGATTCACAATCTACCTACCAACAAACACAAAACTTTTGCAATATGAACACAATACCAAGGGTTCTGGGGTTCTAATATATTAATAATAGATTAACTTAAATAAATAATAATAAATAAAAATTGACATACGAACATGCCAATAAAACAGAAAATAACATTTGTAGCCTTTTTTTTTTCATTCACAAAAAATAAACTGACCAGGAAAGAAAAGAGAAGAAAAAAGAACACTAAAGAGGAATGGAAGCAAGAGAAGAAAAGCACATTCAACAGTTTCCTATAGGAGAGAAGATGAATAAAAGGAAAATTTGAAAAACAGAGCCACAAGTAAATTTTCATTTTTAAAAAAAATAGAGAACATGCAAAGAGCGAACTCACCCTAGAATCAGAAGCTACATGCCTCTCCCTGTTAGGTGACACTAAGACTTCTTGGGCAGTCTGCATTGAACCTACAGGGGTGGACTAATGAAAAGGGACAAATCAGTCCAAAGTTCAGGCATCGCTGATCAAAAATTACAAGTTAATAAAACACTGCCCAGACATGTAATAGTCAAAAGTCAATTTTTGTATAGGAAATTAAGAGAATATCATTTAATTTTTAAAGCAACGCATATCTATCAGCTAGTTCTTTCATGTGCGCAAGACGCAAAAAGATCTTTTAATAAGCAACACAGAAAGAACTTGCACAGAATAATTAAACCCTAAGTCGGTTTCTACAACTTAGAGTATAATTTGTGCAGCATTAATAGGTTAAATTTCTATAAATTCAATTACAGGGAATGGTTTAAATAAGCGTATAATGCTCAAAGACAAATTTTGTCCGCCAAGAAAATGTTTAATAAATTGTTTCTGAGAAGGCATTTGAAGAAGAAACCTCACAAAAAACAAAATTTTGAAGATGAAAAGACAGCAAGAGCTGATTGTAAAAAAAGAAATTAGTCAGTTGTTAATGTTAGTAAGTTAAGATAAAGCACAATTCTCAAAGTTAGAACACACATTTTAGTAAAAATTAAAGCACTGTAAATATCATTGATTACTGACAAAATAATTAATATAATATCAACAGATATATTTTTTATAACAACGGCACAATTTTTTAAAAATCTAGTCATTTACAATAAAAAAAAACTATAAACATTTGTATTTGCTTATTTTGAATAAAGCTGACTTTTGAGGGTTATATAATTATTTTTCGCCCTTCTCTTGCATCATAGAATATGGCTGAAAAACTATTCCTCTCATTCATGCATTGAGATTTGATTTTAAGAATTTAAAATTTTATTTGAAAGCTTCTGTATAGGAGTCTCCACACTCCTTCTACATAACATAGTTTAAGCAGGGTTTCCCTCCCTTAACACTCCAACTTTTAAACTAAAGTTAATATGAATATCATGCAATAAAAACTGTACTGCAGTTTTCAGTTATTTGAAAGCATACATAAAATTCACAAATTGAAAAATTTTCAATATAAAATCACTTTAAACCAAAAGCTTAATTTTCTTAAAGCTGCTTTTAAATAAAAAAGCAGGAGAAAAAAAAAAGACATGACACATACATGCATTGTTATACCAACCTTCCCAGATCTGGTATGGTCAGATGGTGGGGCATTGCGCAACTGCTGCAGTTGTAGAAAATTTTGGGGCTTCACAGAAAGAAAGAACAGCCACGAGAAAAAGATAAAAGCCACCATGAAACATGCATACAAAGAGGTTACAGTCATAGGAAATTAGTTATTAAATCACAGCCACAGGAGAGAATTATGGGATAAACATAAAAGCATAGCAGTGAAGAAATGACATAAAAATGTATTAATAACAATGAAGCCATGGAAAACAGAAGCAACATGCTTTAAAGAGTGCAAATGCAGTATTTTGGAGGAAACACAGTTATAAATATTTATCTAGGTATTCATCATTTTTTTAAATTTTAAATTGATTCAAATGAAACTTACTTAAAATATTATAATTGTATCAATGTGAGAATCTTGTGGCAGTTAAAAATTAATAATTGTTATTTATAAAATCATAGTATTATAAGAATATACTTGATGTTGTATAGGCAAACCCAAGTTAAAAGACTATGCTGAAATTCCTACAGAAGAAACTTACTTTAAAATAATCCAAAATATAAAAACCAAATATTAATAATTCAATTAAGCTAAATGAGGAAATTTACATTCTTAATTCAAATTATTATTGCTTATTTTGCAAAAGAATAACAGAGTATAAACATATATTCCTAAATCTTCAACCATTTTTAGACTAGGAGAAAATACACAATTTGTATTATCCAATTTATAAATTAGAGAACACAAAAATAAAATTTTTTATACTGGTATTATAAATACTATTTACTAATTACGTAAACTATACTTTGAACATAATACCTAAAATAGTGTTGATTTTCACATTGAAACATGCATAAAAACTTTAGGGCAAACTATTCCAATATTAACATGCAAAAGGCAAGCATGAACAATAATGCACAAATGTTTTCATTTTTTAGTTTTGCAAACTTCAAAATGAAAAAACACACATTCTATAGAGAGAGAGAGAAAAAAAAACAGTAATTATAATTTTCTCAAATTTAAATTAAAATTCAAGTGGCAATACACATTAGAAGCGTTCTTATATGTAAAATGTTTATTTATTATACAATATCTTTAAATAACTCAAATGATTTTTTAAAATTAAGTCAATTTTGAATTAAAGAGGCCGTATAAATTTCTTACTTTGGATCACATTTAAGAATACCCATTCCCTTTTATTCATGTTAACTGATATAAATATAAATAGATTCAACATTAGCTAGTACCTTTCCCATAGAAAAAGTCATATTCTAATGGAATTTAAGAACTGACTGCTGAATCCTTGCACAACAATGTGCCATTGAGTTTTTTTTATTCCCTACAATTATTTTTTTAAAAATTTTTCCACCACAATTATTTTTTGAAATAATCTTGTTTGCAATTTTAAATAATCAAGCAAAGAAAACTTGGCTGAATGTTCCAACAATTTTTTCCTTTCAAGGCAAAGCAAGTACTTTACGGGAGAGGCAAAAAACATACAATTCCTATTAACCGTTGGAATTAAATATCGAGAGTTTAGTAAGTAAAGAACATAATGAAAACCCCAAGAAAATAATTTAGTTTTTATAGGAAGGAGAGAGGGGAAGAAAGATGATATCACATCATAAAATCTACAAAATTGTAAGAAAAAGATTTTTTTTAAATTTTTTAAAAAGATTTATTAAAACACCCCAGGATTTCCAAATTTTATGCTATAATTACAGCATAAAATGATTACATTTTTTAGTTCCTTGTCTGAATTTATCAAAAAATGAATGAAAATTCTAATAAAAAATTCAGGAACATGCAAGAAATGGCTCTTTATCAAATGTCAGTTACTAATACAAAATAATACTGAAAGGGAAAAGTTCAACTCATATTGAAACTGTGCAATACTTGATAATTCATTTTCAAAATTTGCCAACCAATTCAGTGAAATGATTAATTTCATGTTTAAAAACTGAAATTACAAAGAAATGTACTGAAATTACCCAAAATTTAAATTTTAAAAACAGAGCAGTACAAGGTACTACAATAGATTCAATGAATGTAAAGGATTTTTGAGTTGCATTAGTAAAAAAAATTTTTTTTAAAGCTTAACGACAGGCCTTTTACAGTAAATTCCTAATATATAAAATATTACTTGTACAAGAAAAAAGAAATCTTCTCCACATTTTTGTTTCATTATGAAACAGCAGGTCACTATTAATATTGCTTGAAGACTACCATCTTACATGCTAAAGGATGTATATTCCACCGGAAAAAAAAGTATTAATTTTGTTTTCATTAATTCAAACAATTAATATAAGATCAAATCATACAAGAAGCTGCATATGTCTAGAAATGACATTCAGAACTACAAAATATCAATCATAGAATATGAGAAATATAATTCTGTATAAAAGGACTGACAGATAATTTTTTCCTACCTTGATGGATTTCAAATCAACTTCAAAAAAAGGAAAATATGGATAATAACTAGAATTACTTTTTTGTTTTTAACAATAAATATGATGTTGCATATGAACTGGAATTTAAGAGAATATTAAAATTTGAAAAAAAAAAAAAAAAATTCATTATCAGTAAAAGAAATTTTCTTAAATTTTCTTTTTTATTTCTCTTCATATATCGTAAATTTTCAATCATTCTTCTGCAATTCTACATAAAAGTTATGTCTCATGAAAGATTATATTAAACAGACTAGCAAGTCTATATTATTATTATAAGTTGAATCATTAATTTTTTTTAATTATTAGATTTTATTTGGAGATAATTATTTGACAATTAGGCAGTTTTAAAAACTGAATATTTAATGTTTAATGACATTTCTCGGTCTTTATCTAAAGTTTGTTTATTGCACATTTTTCAAGGTTAGATATTTTAGTCAAACAGTCAACAGACTGCAATATATGCAAGTATTATGTTGAGGACATATAAGCATGTTTGATGTAGAATTCATTATAAATATATCAATAAGTCTAATCCATTATATGTATAAATAAGTTTGATTACTGTGTACATAGTGTCAATGACTAATAACATTTTACTAGCATATTATGTAATCCTTTTTAAAAACATGCCTATTATTGCTAAAACATTCTACAGCCTACAGAGTCAATAGTGTGTATGTGTTCAATTTTTCGATTTTATAATATACTACTGTTGCATAATATTTAGAAAATCACGAGATAAACTAATTAAGTGCAATATTAAAAAATTATACAACATCATTTCACATCTACAGATCATAGTATAATACAATTTTCAAATTAAAAAAAAAACTAAGGAGGAAAATGAAGGGGATTTTTTTTTTTACATCACTTCAAAATATTTTAACTCCTCCCCCCTTTTTTATATTATCAGTGAATTAAAACAGTAATGTAATTCATCAAATGAACCTTTAAAACTACATTTAAAATGGTACCAAATCTGCAACAAAATTTTGGCATTTATGCTCAATTTTTTTAATTTTTTTACAAATGTAAAACATTTCAACCCTTGAATTTTTGCAGTTAAGAATCATTTATTCACACTAAAGTATAAAGCAAAGCATAAAAGAAAAATACAAAATTATGAAAGGAAGTATAAAGCAAGATGGTCTTAAACAGGGTTGCCACTAAAAATGTGGGAGGGGGGAAATTTCCCAGTGTTTTCCCTACACGTATATTCAAGACAGAAAGAAATACACAAATAGCACTTGCATTTACTGGAATATGGTTGAAAAAAGCAAGAAAAGGGAGCAACAATTTTTTTTTTTTTTAAATCAAAACTGCACACTGAAAAAAGTTTATATTTACATACAGAAAAAAATATATATTTATCACCTAAAATTTCAGAAGGTAAAATTTTTATATTAAGATAAATATATTACCTCTCATGCTCTTTAACTATGAGTCACACAAAATTAAGAGCTCAAATGAAATAAATCAGAAAACAACTTTGTTATGATACAAATCATTCAATTACCTATACAATATTAAAAGCAAGATTACTTTTTAATTTTTGTTTATGCTAATATTCAGGCATCAATTTTGGCACTGATATCAGCAATATGAAGCAATAAACTTAATTCTTAAACAAATAATACAAGTCATTTTTAGTATGGCCTAACATATATTTTTTTAGCTATTTCATTTCCAGTAAAGATGCGAAAATAATTCTGATATATCATCAAATGCTCTAAAGGGCAAATGCGACAAAACAGGTTTTAATGTTCATAAAAATTCAGTTATAAATTACTGTTTTAGAACTAAAAAGTTCAAAATTCACAATTGAAAGTTTATTTTCAGACATTTATATGACATGTAATCTTTACCAATACTTCTTTCAGATAATCTCGCAAATCAAAACTAGATCAACAAATATAGAAAAAAAAAGAGCAAAACGGATGAGTTTCCACATTAAATAATAACATGTGGTATTGTTTTATTTTTAAGAAACTATATAGCATAGTTTAGTCCAGCAACCTTTAGAGACAGGCATTTTTTAGATTGGGAAAAAAATAATGAAGAAACATAAAATTCCCACTATATTCACAGTTTAAGAAAAATTTTAAATTTCCCCCTTTTTCCAAAGAATTTGTAGTCATTTTTTTTTTTTTATTCCTTGTGTTTTCCAGATTCTCCTGCTGGTGCGATAACAATGTTAAAACAAGTGATGTTGAAATAAATTTCCATCAGTACAAAAAAAAAAAAAGCTTACAAATATTGAATATTCATTAAAAATTCTTAAACCAACAAACTACAACAGAAATTGCATTGCTTAAAGATTTTTCTGCTTTTTTTCCCCTAAAATTCAAACATTAATTTTTCTGCAAAGTATATTTCACAACGGAAAGCTGATTAATATTAAGTTTTTTTATGAGCTGGTTTCCTTAAGCTCAGAATAAACTCACTTAAGAAAAAACAAAATTTTAAATTATAAAATTTTAATTTTACATCATCTTGCACTGTAATTCTTATTAAAAATACATCAACAGATGGTGGCACGACAACTAATGAACTAAAATTCACGAATGAGGAGAATTCACATTTGAATCAACACTAATTTCTTCATCAGTCATTCATTATAAATGAATGGATAATATATTCCCCCCTTTCAATTTTGGCGGAATGCACATGAATAAATAAAAAAATTAGCAAGAACAGAGCACTAAAGTAAAGAGAAAAAAGGGGAAATATTCTCAAAGAAGTACCAGTTGCTTTCCTGTCCAATCGAATTCAGAATCATCCACATATTTCTTCTTGTCAAAGAGATCTTGGAATAACTTCCTTAAATAATCATAATCAGGAGTTTCAAAGAAGTCAAGTCTCCTTACGTAGTGCAAGTAAGTAGACATTTCATCTGAAAGAATTTTTAAAAATTATCTTCAATGAAATGAACTACATAATTATTTTAAGCATAGAAAAAATAAAAAATCTATATATCAGAAACATAAGGTTTTAAAATGAAAGATAGTTAAGTGAAGAACTAAGAATTTAAAAGTAACCAAGTCCATCCTTATTAATGAATTTATTGATAAAAAAAACTATCCGTTTGGATTTAATATGTACTAGCTATTATCCGTGACTTTGTTTGCAGGAAATTTTGATGTATACGTATGAAAACTGACGATTGGATCAGCTGTTGGCAGTGGTTGTCTAAAATCATCTGCAAGCATAATGACACCGTCGTTCATCACCGTCTGGTTGCCTCAGATGTTCTACAAGCTGTGGTTTAAAGAGTACATACTCTCGCTTCCCATACTATTAACTTGCACTGGTACAAAAGGTTTCCCCTGCCGTTGTTTTTTGTCCGTTAATCATTAGGTCATTGCGAGTGCCATATCTTCTGATAAGGTGTTCTTGTATTTATCCCAAAGCTGGAAGGGGGTTTGATAGCCTGCAAGTGCTCACTAATTGCAAACAGATCTTCTAGCTACTTTCATAGCCAGAGCTTTATTATTCGAAAGATTAGATTGCATTTTCCGGGCATTTCGAAAAACTGTCAAGTAATGGCAAATGAAAAAAATTAAAACTAATCTAAAAACGATATGTTTAAAATTATAAGCATGTACGAAAAATATATAACTAACATAAATACAATTCAAAACAAAAACACACAACTAACCGAAGAACAATTTATTTACATTGTATATCCAAAGTAAAACAAAACAGCAAATCCAGTCCATATTTCTTTAAAATCAAGTCAAGTCTATTTTATTTATCTATCAAAATTGAAATAGCTACAACGTATAACGCAATAATTTTTAAACTTTTAACTTAAATGAAAACACAACTGTCAACAATCATGTGTGAACTTTCAACTCCAGTTGTCGTAATGCACAAGACTGACTTTCCTATGCCAGTTGGGGTAACACAATGCAGATTAGAATTTTTTTGAATTCTCTTATTCTGTTTTCTTTTATTTTAAAAGTACTTCAGAATGGATCTGAACAATCGATTCATTAACAATATTTGATTTTAAATACATTAAACACAGAATCTTTTGAAATAATTGGTCGAAATTCTGCTAATTCTAACCTCATTTCTGTTGAGGGGGAAAAACCCCGAAGTCTTTCTTATCTTTGGCAGGATTTGGCCTCTGTTTTTTTTTGGCACGAAAGTTAGTTTTTAATTAATAAAAAATTAACCACTCAACTAACAAGAATGAAAAATAGACTTTGCTCTACTCCTGACTGTAATCTATCTTTGTGCTAAATTTCATCCAATTCCATTCAGCCGTTTTGACGTCATTAAGTAACAAACATCCATCTATCTATCTATCCATCCATCCATCCAAACTTTCACATTTATAATATTAGTATAGATGTTTCAACTCTTTTCAAAAATTCATTAAAAGCCAAATGAAACATATTTTATAAATATTTTCTTTTAATGTTTATCATGTTGGAATACAGAATTCATGAACTAAATTATAACTATAAAACTTACAACTGTCACTAAATTCTTTTTTTTTTTTTTTTTTCCTTCTTTTTTTGAGGGACAATTTTTTTCTTGTAAAAAATGCACATCTTGCATCAAGGAATTAATACACATAAATAGATTAATATTTATATTCTTCATATCTTTTTCCAGCAATATGTATCAAAGCATGTCAAATGAAAACTTTGTATGCTAAAAACATCTAAATATTTAAAATATTACTAATATCCAGACAATATTTTTTTTTAAAAAGCACACACAGAAGGCATACTATTAAAACCATTAGCTTTAATTACGTCCTATAACAAAAAATTTTCATTTCAAAGCTATAAAAACTTTAAAAGCAATGCCAAGAAGTAAATTATTGCTCAACAGTTCCCCTTTTGCAAATAAACGAATATAAATTGCACTTATCCCCTTTATTATATTAAGAGAAATAAAGATTTTAAACAATATTTAAGACTTTTATACATAATTAAATGATTGCATTTATAAAACACAATCAAAACAAATGGAATATTTGTATCTTACCTGGGTATCCATCACACAGACTTTCAATAGGAGTTGCTCTTTTAGTATCTCCAATTTTTTGGTACCTTTCTTTTAAAGTATCTGCTTTAAGACCTTGCCAAGGTAAACTGCCTCTAAGGAAGTACATAAACATGTGCCCTAAAGCTTCTAAGTCATCTCTACGGCTTTGCTCTGGGGAAATAAATAAATAAGCTTTGATTTAAGGATAAACAAGTTAGTAATACAAAATGAATAGAAATTTACTATTCTGATTAAAAATAATTTTCTTCTGGTGCCTATCTTGCAATGTAATAAATTAGTATTTCAGCTGTATATGATATTTAAAACCTATTAAAAAAGAATTGCAAGTTTTAATTTAAATATTATTTTAAATTATTAATGATAACAACAATTAAAATATAATACCAAAATATTCTTTTAACCCTGCACCGGTTACACTCTATAAAGTCACGTGGATTACAATTGTAGTCCATTTTCAAATCAAAATAAAACTCCAAAATAATTAATCCACATTCTTTAATCAACTTTAAACATAACAAGGCACTTCTTAATTATTTTTTAAACATCAAACTCACTTAAAGTTACTATTATAATTGGCACGACCAGTGCAGGGTTAAATTATAGGTTTCACTAGCAGAAACTGTTACATATTTATACATATATTCAAATACATACATTAAAAAAAAATATTTTTTTATTTAATATTGCACATTAAATTCAAGAGGAATTGTAAGTAAATAGTAGTATTGTTAAAAAAATATATATTTCCCTGCGACACCATACTTTATCAAATTCTAAAACAAGTATTAACAAAATAAATCGAATTTTAGAGTAATGCATAATATGAATGTTTGCTAATATAATTTCAACTTTAAAAACACCATACCTTATTGAGCAATATCAAAATCATTAAAATATATGAATTTTAACAAGTGAATACACTTCATACAAAGTATAAGATAAATTCATTCAAATAATTGTAGAATATTTATTTATTAACATGCTATTTTTTTAAAAAAATGATTTCACTCTAACAAAAATACACTTTTAGAATTAATTATCCAATTAGTATTCACAAGGGAGATTAATTCATCAATAAAAAAACAAATAATGCATGAACCAGCAATAATATTTACTTAATTAAAATTGCTACAATTAAGCTCTTAAAATTTTCAGTAGTAAAAATGTGTGATAACAAGTTAGTGTCATCGATTTAAATATGCTTAAAATTTTATTTCGTCATGTATCATAATACCCGAGTATGTGTTGACAAATACTTTTATTTTATGAATATTTGCAGGTATCATCACACTGTATATAAGCAGAAAAATAAAACTGCAAATATTGTCAATTATTTTACTTAATAAATATATCTTGGATTTCCTTTAAAATTAATTTTAGCACTTGAAATCAGTAATGTTCGAAATAGAAAATAACCATTCATTGGATGCATTTAATAAGAAAACACAGCATTTTAACAAAAATCAGAGTAAAGAACTGATAAATGAATAGAAAATCAAGTTTCTACAGAAGTCAATCACAAAACAATGACAAGAAAATCAACCATATTTTGTACGTACATCCAATTCTTAGAAGAACAAATTATGCTTAAATAAATGCATTTATTGCCAGCTTATCTTTGTTATTGAATTACTGAATCAATAGAATAAATTTGTTCTTAGCTGAAAAATGCAACTACAATTGTTAAAGATTATACATGAAGGAGGGTATAAAGACTTCAGAAAAGAATGGCTTGAAGGGGAGAGCAAAAGTCCTTAATTCTTAAAACACCATACAAATAGGAATTTCTTCAATGCCACATCTATACTTATAATAAAGCTCAATGTGTGTGTGTGCGTGCGTGAGTGTGTGTGTTGGCGCTCTACAGGCCAGACCGTTGGACCTACAGCTACCAAATTTGGTACATGTATACCTTGGAGGTCTGGAATGTGCACTTCGGAGCCCTTTTTTCGAATTTTTAATTAGAATTTGAATTAATTAAAATTTAAGCGAAATTTCGACGTTTTTCCGCTATAACTTCCGAAAATATTATTGCACAAACAGGATTTTTACATCAATTTAAAGATAAAAAAATTAGCTTTCTAATGGTGTCAGTGTTTTAATGTATAACTTAAGCCTCTATTTTTAACGAATTTTTAAAGAAATATTTTGACCATGTTTTTTTGAGCACGTGACTGAATAAATAAAAGAAAACAATGACGGAAGTTGAAATAATACAAAAACCAATCATCGTAAATCAAGTCTAAAGAAATGATACTTTTAACATGTGACTGGATAAAATAAAATAAATATAAAATGTGATATTTTCTTTAAAAAATAAATGCAAAGCAAAGGTTTCTACAATCGTGTGCAATATCTATATCATTAACTCAATAAATCTTTTTTATTTACGGTAAACCTGATTGAATTTAAACAGGATATGCATTGAAATCCCGACTTAATGGCATATTTATGTAAGCGTTTGCAATATCTGTATCCTTAATTCAATACATTTTTTCCCTTTCTCGCTTTCTTTAAAAAAACATATTTAATATTTTGGTAACATCATTGAATTTTTTTTAAATATTTTTGAAGCATAACCGATGGTTAAAACTGACTGATTATAAAATTAAAGAATTTTATTAGGAAAAGGTGTACTTTTAAAACTTTCCGTCCATTATCTTAAAGAAAATATTAATTTCAGGTCAATCAATGCCCGAAATTACTTCAAGGCTAATGAATATGTGATTTAATTGAACACTTTAGAACGCTTTACTCATGGCGAACCAGCTGGTCGCCAAAGGCGGCTAGTATCTAATAATTTTAGTAAATTGTCTATTAATTACATATTTTAAAAAAAGTTAAAGTTTATCTAACTATGTACCAACTTCACCAGAAAGGATAAAAAAGCACACGACAACACTAATTTTTTTCACTTCTCTAGTAATGCTTTTTTAGCAATCAAAATTAGATAAGAAAATTCTAAAAAGTTTCTTTTTCTTTAGTAATAAATTAGCATCACATCTATAGGCAGGGGCGGGGGATAAAACATCGCCATCAAATAGTAAAAACATCGACTATAGTCGAAGAAAATTTTATTTTAACAGCTTCACAAATAATGATCCGAATGGCTTTACAGTGAAAGCATCAAGGAAGAAATTTTAAGCAAAGGCATCTTTTACAAGATATTTTAGCCAAAATATACAACAAAGAATAATTTATCTGAACAAATAATTCAGTCATATTAGAATTATACATACCTTTTCCTAAATGTGTGTTGATGCTCATATACCTAGCAGTGCCAGTCAGGCTTTTATGCTCTCTGTATGGTATATGCTTATTTGTTTCAGGATCTATGTATTCTTTTGCTAAACCAAAGTCTATGATATGAATTATATTATGTTTTTTAGTTGACTGTCTTCCAATCAAGAAATTTTCAGGTTTTACATCTCTATAAATCAAATGTTTGGAATGAACATATTCAATGCGATGAAGCTAGGGAGGAAAAAATAAAATAATTATTAATTCAAAATATGAAAAACAATAAATATGAATATTGATATGACATGATTATAATATTAAACACGGAATTATCAAAGCAAATTTGTTTCAACTTTATAAAAAAAGCTATAATTTATAGTTGGGTGGAGGGGAGGGTCATAAGGTCAATGTAAAATACTGATTAAAAATCTTTAAAATCCAATTTTCCTATTTTTTCTATAACACATTTGCAATAACAGAAATGTAAACCAAATTATTACATAGAAGACTGTTTTTTTTAATAGTCTCTTTCCTGTATTAATACAACCAAAATTATTAATAAGAGATAAATCAGCAAGGAATTATTTTGATTAAAAACAAAACATTACATCAAAAGAAGAAATATACACAATTACAATCAAATTCATTTATTCCCTATGAATCAATATTTTTTGCTCAGTGAATGAAACACTTTCATTAAAAATATGAAATAGCCAAAAATCAAAGATGGGCAAAAGATTAAACACAGATATTTTGCAAAGGTGGTACTTGGCTAATATTTCATAACAAAAAAATTTTAAACTGTAAACATTAAAATAAAACTTAAATTTCAAAAATATATTACACACTTAAAGCATTTTATAGAGATATGGGAGGGGGGCAAAGAACCATTTGTAAAAACTTTTGGAATAATTGAGAACAATGAGAAAGTTGCATTTATATAAATAAAAATACTCATAGTACAAATCACAATTACTAACTTTTTACTATTTCAATTAGCTCATTACATCTGTCATTAAATAATCAAATCTTAATTTGCATTTTACCACATTTATATTTCTAGCTTTTCACAATATTATTATCATTTGGTGCTCAATAGTTTCTATTTAAATTCTTCAGAAAAACTAATGCAAAATTAGTGTAAGGATAGATATAAATTCCAATTTACCAAAGCATTTAACAAATGTAGGAATGATGATAATCATAACAATCGATGAGTATTATTAGACGAACATTTTCACAATATATCTATACATGAACACTGATTTTAAGCCACTTAATTAATGGGACTAAAATCCAATAAAAACTGCATGCATTTCCTATACCTACATATAATCATTAATATGCACTAAATATAAATTCTCTAATAATTGTGACAAACCCTTAATAAAAATCAAATATATAAAATACTTTTTTTTAACCAATACCATTTCTTTTAAAAGATTTATTCCACAGTAGCACACTTAGAAATAGATTTAAAAATTCTGTAACATTACTCTTGTATAATAAGGAATTATACTCATTTGTACTCATACTAAAAAACTCATGTCTTTAAATTATTTTTGCATAATATAAAGACATGAGTTCTTATAGAGAATAAATTAAAATTAATTTATTTTTTAAATTATATAAGGCAAAAACCAAATATTTTAAACCAGAGCAGAAATATCTAACATTTATGCAATAATGTAAGAAAGAATGTAAATTTACCAATTGTATAGCTATCATAAGAACTGTTTTCAGACTAAATTTGCGATCACATAAGTCAAATAAGTCCTCCAAGCTAGGGCCCAAGAGCTCCATTACAAGTGCATTATATTTCCCACATGGTCCAAAGTAAAAGACTTTTGGTATGCCTTCTACAAAAATAAAATAAAAGAAAAAAATATCAGCTTTGTTTTTATAAAACTGACATTTATAATTATTTCATTATAAACTGTACATTTAACTTCAAACTGTTTTTAAAAATCTAAAATTTCATATAGTTTATACACACCATAGTAAAAGAATAGAAGAATATTTCTTTTACAAATACCAGTACTATATATATATATATATATATATATATATATATATATATAT
>JAPMOQ010060656.1:393170-406733 GCA_026543055.1 Argiope trifasciata
TATATAAATTTTACAAATAATAATGTAAGCAAGAGGCATTTTCTCTTTTGGTCATATATGGAACCAAGGATAAAACAAATACGAGAAAAATAAACTTGAATCCTTAACTCAAGAGCTGAAAAAATATTTATATAACTTTATTTTAAATTTTATTTATTTGAACTTTAGTAGCCATTCTGAAAATCATTCTTATGAATATTTTATTATATTACAGCAAACTAAATGCATAGAATTTAATGAATTTTAACATATAGAATCACTACTTCAATACAGTTTCATTTTAAATAACACATACGATCTACCTGCCGCAAAAATTCTCACCGTTAATAGTCTACATTTATAGTAGTCATTACAGCAATAGGCTTTGGTAGGAAAGATTCATTTTGCAAGGCCTGGGAATTTATTTTATTCTTACTGCCAATTTGCAAACGTAAAAAGACTTCATAGCACATTTGACCATTCATCCTTTCATTTTTCACAGCAATGGCACGTTTCTATGTTAACTTAGTTTATGACTATTTTAATTTATAATTTTGATAGTCATTATTTTATGCATTCTTAATTTTTATTTATTTGTTTTTTCCTTATTCTTGGTTAATATTATTATATTTTTTAGCTGATATGATTAAAAATAAAGCATAAAAATTATTTGACTGCTTAGTTGCAAATTAAATAACTAAAATTAAAATTTTAAGTGGAAAAAAGTGAAAGGAAAGAATAAACAATAGATAACATTCATAAACACTACAGACTTGAATAGCTTCTCTAAAATAACATAATTAATTCATAATATAAATCTTCTTGTACAGAGAGTGAATCGGTTTGAAAATAGTTAAGAACATTTCTTTTTCTCAATTTTTTTTATACTAGGTCATTAACCCTACTTGCTATCATAAGACTACATTAATATTTGAAGTATAACGGATAACAATTAAATCAAGCCACAAAAAAAAAAAATCTATAGTATCATTATTGCATTTATAATTACAATTAAAAAGACAAAATCAATTGTGCTTTTCATTTACATTCAGGAAATGTCTTTATACTGTTTTGCTTTTCTAATTTACTATGAATTTTGAATGACTGATATTGCAACAAAATATAATTACAAAAGTAATTTCTGCGCTTTTCAATTAAAATCAAAACATATTCTAAAGAAAATCTTATAGCACATATTTAGCAGAAATCTTATTTAATGCCAGAAACTAAGGTTTAAAGAAATATTTTTGTAATGTATTTATATAATACTTGCCGCCTTTGGCAACCAGCTGGTTAGCATGAGTAATACATTTTAAAATTTTCAATTAAATCACATATTCATTATCCAAAATTTAAGAAGTAGTTAAAAGATTCAGTTATTAGTAGTTAAAGACTCGGTAACTTTATCCGGAAAAACTTTTTGAGTTTAAAGCTTTAATAATTTATCGATTATGCTTCCAAAATATTAAAAATGTTTTTTTCGGTGATATTGATAAAATGTTAAATATGTTTTTTAAAGAAAGCGAAAAAGGGAAAAAATAATTAAATTAATGATACAGATATTACAAACGATTATAGAGATATGCCATTAAGTCAGGATTTCAATGCATATCCTGTCTAAATTCAATCAGGTTTACTGTAAATTAAGATAATTTATGGAATTAATGATATAGATATTACAAATGATCATAGAATCCTTTGCCTTGCATTTATTTTTTTAGAAAATATCACATTTATATATATATATTTTTTTATTTTATCCAGTAATGTGCTAAAAGTTGCATATCTTTAGATTTGATTTGCGATGATAGTTGTTGTTTTTTTATTTGAACTTCGGACATTGTTTTATTTTATTTTATCCAGTCACGTGCTAAAAATAACATGGTTAAAATATTTCTTTGAAAATTCGTTAAAAATAGAAGTTTGAGTTACACAATAAAACACTGATACCATTAGACAGCTAATTTTTTTATCTTTAAATCAATGTTAAAATCATGTTTGTGGGATAATATTTTCGGAAGTTATAATGGAAAAACGTTGAAATTTCGCTTAGATTTTAATTAATTCAAATTATAATTCTAATTAAAAATTTGAAAAAAGGTTTGCACATTCCCGGCCTCCAAGGTATACATGTATCAAATTTGGTAGCTGTAGGTCCAACGGTCTGGCCTGTAGAGCGCCAACCCACATGCACACATTGAGCTTTATTATAAGTATAGATATATCTATTTTGTTCTATATCTAAAGTCAGGTGCCTTTTTTAACAAATCTAAAAAAATCATTTGTTGAATTGATCAATACATGGAATGGAAAAACATAGAAATCTATTTCAAGAATCTTTATTTAAAATCATAAACATTTGAATATTTTTTTAAAGCAAATTATGATAAGTTGTTTATAAAAGAAAAATTAATCTGATTACTAATTTTGAAATTCTTTTTATTTGAAAACAGTATAGGTGATTTTAGAATAAGTTTTCGCAGGAAACTTTTGAGTTTTTTTTAAAGAAAATATGCCCCAGGAATTTATTTTATTTTCATCTGAATTACTGAATTATTTGTATTAAACTTATTATTTCTATTAATTTCTTCTAGTTATAAAAATTAACCAGTTAAAATAGAGCACTAATTTAAGCTCTTTACTTAATAATAAAAATTTTATGAATTTAATCATTTAAAAGAAATTATTTTAAAATTAAATAATAAAATTATTATGCTATATGAAAATATTTAGAAGTTTTAAAAAATGTGTATAAATTTCATTTTTAGGAATTCAATGGGCTTATGCAGTTGTGTTGAAGTAGTTCTCTAAGTTTTTACTGCCAATTACCTAAGATAATCATATGAAGAACATTGCAGGAAGATCTTAGCTCTTAAATAATAAAAACAAAAATTAATCTGCCCAAGTTTATTTTCACATCTCCCTGTGGTTTTGCACAGAAATGACTAACCTCACCAATCAAATATGCAATTCCAAGGTGCAACTTAAAAGTTTTCCACATTCCAGAACAATTAGGGTATTTAAATATTTAATGAGATTTCTTCAATTCAGGTGACCCAAGAGGAGTAATAAAATGATGGTTTATAAAGCTGATTTGTATTTTCAAATAACATTAAATAAGTATCGCATAAAAATGTGGAAGATAACTGGAAAAAGTTTTTCACTCCTTAAATGGTCAAATGAATGCAGAGGTACAGTATCCACTGAAATGACCCTTTATTGCTGTACAACTAATGACTAACGTAATTAATTTTTTCATACCAATGTTTGAACAGTTTGAGAGAAAATGTTGGGTTCCTTTCACAAGCCAAGAAAAATGAATATTTGGTCATCTAGTATATGAAGAAAACTTTTTTGGTAGAAAAATACAAAGCAATATTGAAATAAATCTTTTTAAATGCAAAGAAAAATACAAAGCAATATTGAAATAATTCTTTTTAAGTGTCTGTATTTGGATTTTTTTATATAACTCTGGAGTCACAGGTATTTGATGCATTTGAAATATATGGTCTGAATATACACTTGAATTATTTTTTTAAATCTGAATATTTTTTATAATTAATTCTTACAATGCTATGTTTTTACAACATTTGTGTAATGAAATTAAACTGCAAACCAAATTGAGATTTTTTTAAATCAACAAGTTTGTGTGATAGTTCGTAATTTTGGTGAAAATATGTTTCAGAAATGTAAATTTTGGAAAGATTGCATTCATATTTAACAATGAACATTTTACTTCATTTTAAAATACAAACTTTAATAAAATTATGAAATAATTATGATTAATTATACAAGTATTCTTTTGTTAAACTAGATGAATCACTCCACATTTGCTCAGAAAACTGATGATACATGAATTTAATAAAAATGAAATAGAAATTGTTATTTATTTATTTTGGTCATGGAATTGATTTTACTAAAGACTTCAGTTGAAGTTTTATCCTTATTGTACTAATTCAACGAACAGGAAAACAAATAATTAGTTTTTGCATTCAAATACTTTAAGTTGTTTGTACTAAGTTAATCCCAAAAATATTTAAGGAAATTTGATTGATTGGCTATGTGCACACGTAATGAAACCAACTTGGGTGCTATGTTTTATTTCAGTGTGGTGGGGGATATATGCTGAGAAAGGAATAGAGCGCACAACATCTATAGATCTATACTCATGATATCTTAGAGTCAAAAGTTGTCATATTACACAATAATGGGTTAAAATTAGATCAATAATTGGTTTTGAGGGCCAGGCTTTTAGATTTTTTTCCTCCAATTACTTTAAATACATAGATTGCTAAGTATATAAAAAACTTATATTCTTTAAATGTTCAGTTATAGACTCTCTCTTAATAAAAAAAAGAGTTTTAATATATTTAGTAGAATCAAATGCAATTAGGTGAAGAATCAATTTGGAAATTTACAAACAATTTAAAGAACCATATATTATTAAATTTATAGCAATACAGAAGATAAAATGGAAGGGCACTTAAATAAGACTGGAAGCCAATCAAACCATTAAAAACACTTTTAGGCTACTGATTGCTTATAAAAAGATTTAAAAAATATTTAATAGACAAACTGAAAAAATCTTAGCTAAAAACAGAATGGCATGAAATGGAATTCTAAGGAAGGCCAGGACCCATCCAAAGAAGGGGGAAAAAAAAATTGTAAAATATATCTGCAATATTAATGCTGCTCAACATTCATTATAACATAAAAACATTACCTACATTTCACACATATGAAAGGGGAAAGTACTAAGAAGAATTAAACATTCTAATGTTTCCAATTTTATAAGCTGCTGTCATCGGTAAATATGACAAGATTTAGCAATAAAATAACTTTTTTAAACATTTCATATACTATAAGCTTTTACTTACCTTGGTTACCAAGTAATTTATAAAACCTATATTCTAAATGTAGCTGGGGTGCTTTTGACTTCATAGATTCCTGCAATGAAAAATGCATATATAATAAAAATCGCTACAGGAAAATTAGTTTTTGAAACATTCAAAATAATTTTTAATAGATGGAGTTTCACATTTTTTTTAAATTAAATATTATGTTGATAAATAAATATTCTACATAAAAGTCAAGGTATGTTGACTGATCTAAGGACATTTCATACATGACTTGCTTACATTAAAATGGTTTTAAAAGTATTATTTGACTACATAGTTAAAAATTAGCAGAAAACTCACTCCTTTTTAATCACACAAATTAACTCCTCAATAGAATATATATTATATATATTTCTGAATAAATATCAATTAAACTAATAATTATTCATTGAAATATAATAAAATCAAGTTTAATTAATTAAGACTAATTAAGTTCAAGATTCATTATTAATATTAAACTATATTAAGGAATTTTGGGAAAAAAGGCTTGTATCTTATAAATATTTAACTCTTAAATAGGTATTTACACAATATAATCAAAATATTTATAAAATTTCTAACTTATGTCAATTTAACACAGATATAAAAAATATTGCATCCAATAAATATTTTTATATATTTTCCGTAAGAGGACAATCTACTCCATGATTTTTCAGCATTAAATAGGTTTAAACTAATACACTATTGCCATCAACATTTCTAATAAAATTTAAAGACAGATGGGAAAAAAATTATTTAAATATATAAAATTGTAAAAAATGAGAGCAGTTGTGATATTACTAGTTTGTTTAAACATTAACAATTGATAAGAATTTGGATTATAAGAAGATATATCAGTTCTGCTTTAATTGAAAAATATTTATTTACTTATGGTATAATTTATGAATATAAAATTAAAAAATGATCAATATTTTTAACAATATACATGTTCAGTATTATCAACAGCCTATAGCTTATTCCAAAAATGAAATAAGATAGAAAGAAAATGAAACTACATTTAAAAATTTATTATTATTTTTAAAGCTAAGCATTAATTTAGGTTATATTCAGAGAGTTATAAATTCACCTTTAGTTACAAATGCATTTTAACTATCAAGTGATTTCAGACAAAAAATATATAGAGCATAAAACAAGAAGATTAAGTAATCGACACTTACCAATTTGATAGCAACATGTTCATTGTTATACAGGTTCTTACCTAAAATAGAAAAGAAATTCATTTATATAACATAGATTCATTAGAAAGTGCCATACTATATCTAAACAATATCTCGATTAATGATGTAAAAAGAAAGGAAGGAAGGAAGAAAATACAATCTTAAGGCAGTCAATTCATCTTGCACACAGGTATGGCAGATTTTCATATTCATCATAAGTTGAAACAATATCAATACAATGTAATATAAAATTTACAAACAATAACTTGAAATTTAGAAACTACAAAATCTGTAGTTATATAAGAATTTTGGAAAGATAAAATACATGAAATAATAAAGTAAAATGGAGAATAATAAACATAAGATAATAACAAAACCATAAGAAAAAAAAGAGATAAAAATATAAGTAAATATAAAATTTGAACATACAATAAGAGTAAAGTAGTATAAATTAAAGATATCATTTAAAAAGTAGTATATATACAATTAATATATTTAGCAAAATATAATATTGCACATATATATGTAAGTATTATTAAGTAAAAGAATTTTCAACATATTTTATATAGTGTTCTTGATCCCAATTTTTCTAGTCTAATGCTGATCAGTTCCAAAAATTCTCACAGTTCTTCAACTGGAAATAATTTCTTGTATCTATGAGTGTAATAATGGTGCTCTCATCAGTATCACATTTAGAATCTGATGATTCCCCTAAGTAAGACTTTCATATGTTGAGAAACAACTATGAGTAGTCAAAATTTGATTTGACAACTCTTTGACATCTTTTCAAATTCACTGAAAGGAACAACAACAAAAAACAAAAAAAAAAAAAAAGAGAGAAAAGAAAAGAAAAAAAAAAAGAAAGAAACTAAATTATTAGATAACACACATCTAGTTATTGCTTTTTTAAACTTTCTAATTTTAAGTTAATTTAAGAGTTTTTAGATCAAAATCTATTGTTTCTATATAAGTTTCTTTCTTTTCTTAAAGCTAGAGAATCTGCATATTTGTTTTCTATTATACCAGAATGAACTTTTAGCCAAAGTTTAATACTGGGTTTAAATTTTAACATTCCTTTTTATGTTCACAATAATTGGGCAATTACTTACAATAATTCTCAATTTTTTCTTCTTCCAATTTCTTTTAAAATAGCTACTGCTTCTACATGAAAAACACTGGTTTCAACATTTCATTTAACATAGTGCAGCATATCTAATCTTATAAAGTAATTTTGAACTAATCAGGGAACATAGTTTTGGTTTTATCTTCCATGTAGACATCTGTTGCCCCAAAAAAGGTTAATATGAGAAGACAATTTTTTTGGATGCTTGCAAGTCATTATGGTTTAATTTTCTGTCATTTATTTTAATTGTAACTCTTTTAATAAAAGAATCAACTTTTCATACATCCTTTGTAATTATACCCATTAGTGGACAACCAGCTAAGATTTGGGTTGCCTTGGTTGAAACTGTTCTATATGCCTATGTAATATTAAAAAAGCACTTTAAAAAAATCTAATAGTTTTCATACCATATTTCAGCACCAAATTTATTTTTTAAATTCCTTTCAATCTTAAAAGAGTTTACCCCCCCCCCCAATGTTTGCTCTTGAATATCAGATAATCTAACTCTGAAAGTTCAAAATTTTTTCTTTAATGATATCCAGGAAAGAAAACCATGTCATTCTATAATTAAAAGTAAATTTAAGATATTTTAATGTTTTTGAATACCTAATGTTTTTGTTGCTAATCTTGATAGAAGAGATATGTGAAACTTTTAATTCAATTTACTTAATCACACCACTGTTTCCATATTCTGTAACATACATATAAGTCGGTATAAAGAGTGCACATTAGCAAGAAATAGTGGAATAAAATGAACTAAAATAACTACTTTTATAGAACAAACTTGAAGTAAAATGTAGTAAACCACTAGCAATCAAGGTGCTCAAAAAGTTTATAAAACTTTAGCCAATTACGTAATATATCCTTTAAGAGTGCCTTAATCAATGTGGTATTACAAAAAGACAAAGATCACCATTAAAACATCAGAGTAAATCAAGAAATATATTAAAAGTAACAATTTTTAAAATTCAATTATACTAAGTCAGTTGTCAAACAAATGCATATTTTCAATGCAGGTAAACAAGAATCCTTACAATAAATTGATATACACAGATAGCTTTTCAAAATTCAACATAGATTTTTAACAACAGTACTAATTACTTACAATTCTAAACAAACAAAAGAGAATGCAGAAAGAAAGAAATATGCATTATTCAAAAAATAATTTAGCACTTACACCAACATGGGTATTGATAAAATTAGATTATAATACAAACTACTTATAAGATTGTTAACGAATTGTTTAATATTTTTAATTGTATGTGATAATGTATGATAAGCTTTTGAATAATTATTTTCCCTCACCATCCTTTTCTTTCTAAGTAAGGAATAAAGAAATTATTTACGTTCTCATCAAAGATGGCAGTGACTCAAAGTTAAATGTTTAAAATTCACTTTTTCTCACAAAAAATAAATTAAATTACTTTAAGCACTAACTTATATATATATATATTTAACAAAAGAAGTATCTTATTTTGAGGATTCATATTTGGCAAAACATTTACAAGCAGATACAGCTTTAAAGAAGTATTCTAATTCAACAAGATTTTAATATTAATAATTGTATTAGAAATAAATGGAAAAAATTAAAGAAAAAATCTGTAAAAATGATTTTTTGATAGTATTAAAATGGCAAATATTTAACAAAAATGTATTTGCTCATTACAAACAAGATCCTTTAAAAAAAATAGGATCAATTTACTAAGACAATTAAGAGTTCAAGAAAAATAATCAATGGAATTAAAATATGTGTCCTTGTAATATGTAATCAAACTAAACTTGCATCATTTCTTTATGTGTGATTTTACAGGTCCAAAAAGTGTGAAAAGAAATTAGAAAAATGTCATTTGAAAAATCAACATCCGAAATACATATATCTTATAACATAGCTAACTTTAACTATTAAAATCATTCAGACTTGCTACAAGAAAACATTAGAACATGACAATCCAACTCCTTTATTAATGAAATATAAATTATATTTAATGTGATTTCATAAAATTAAAAAATTTTTCAATGCCAAAAGAAAAATATGTACTTATTCAATATTATTTGTATACTACAAGAAAATTACATAACATAAAATTTTTTTAATTAATTTCTATTGTTAAACATCCCTTGGTACAAATTTGTTTTACCTTCTGTTAAATCTAATGAGCAATATTTTTATTATATTGTAATAATTTCAAAAAAAATTTCTCCCAGTTTCTTCTTGAATTAAAATCCTTTCATAACAGATATTACTCATTTTATTAATGACTCATTATTATGACTTATTTTAATAAATACATTCTGTAACAAAAATATGACATATTTAAATAAATTATAAGATTATAATAAATAGAAATTTTACTATCATCAAACATTTTCAAAAGTTTTAAAGGCAATTTAATTCAATAAATGCTCAAAATAGCATTGAATACAACAATTTTACTTAATTAGCAACCATTCAATGCTTAGATTACTTAGAGGTACTTGTATCATTACATTCCAGAAATTATTTTTAAAAAGTCTAAATTATTAATACCAGCTAAAAAATTTAAAGCATAAATTTAATGAACTTTTTTCAATTAACATTTTATCAATATTGCATTATTAGTTATTTGAAATTTTTTTAAATGGTTACTTAGAGTTAGCAGTTTTTATACTTTTAAGAAATATGTAATTAAATGTCAATGAAATTTAAATAAATATTTTTAAAAAACTGTTCATGATATCTCAAGTTCAAAAATGTGTGTTCAATTTAAAAAATTATTTTTATACAAAAAATTTTCCCCTTCCAAAAAATAAAACATTTATCAAATAACAAATTTTAAGGTATGCAAAAATATAACAATGAAAAGATTTACTAATTATTGCTACTAATATACAAACATCTAATGTTGCATACATTTTATTAAAAATGCCTTCTCTATAATTTTATAATTGTTGAGGCAAAAAACTTGCATAAAATAATTTTAACAATGACTCTTATAACTTATAATTTTGACAAAAAAATTAATTTTGAAATTAAATATCAATTTTTAATATATTGCAATGATAGAAATATTTATTCTTGTAAATGAGTAATAAATTATCAAGAGTAAGTAAGTATAGCTGAAAGCAATGAAAGTTCTCTGTGTTTAAAAAGAATTTTTAATAGTATGCCAGTTTTTTTTAATATTTTCTAAAGCTACCCTTTTATGTTTTTTCAAACAAATTATTATTCTGAGTCAACCAATATTTTTATTCTCCGAAATGTAACACATAAAAATCCAAAAACTTCTGGATAAAAGCAAAAACTTTTATATTACACTTTATATTGTTATTAAAAATTTTATATTATTTTATTTTTGATAATTTAGAATCAAATTTATTGTAGTGACTACGACAATAAGTTTCTATAAAGTATATGATAGCAAAAACTTTTTAGGTCAGCTTCATAAGTTAAATACTGTTATAAGTTTTTTAAAAATAAAACTTAATTATTATTTGAGACTGAAGTACTTTTAAAACAATTATGAGATATGTAACATTTCATTAGAAAAAATTTTGAAATTTAAAAATTCATATGTATTAGATTTTAGGAATTTCATATTTCTTGATACTCATTACAATTATCCACTATACATATAATACTGGAGAAAAAAAAAAAAAAATCTTTCTTTCACAAAAAAAATCTCTCAAGCTTTTATTAATATAAACAAAATGTTCAATGATTCTACTTCTGAAACAAAACTAGATGAATATTCCTTATAATTAATGATAGTTAAGATGCAATTAAAACTAACCAATTAAAAAAATTAAATTAAAAAAAAAACCTCACGAGTATTATTTCTTATGGAATATATAGTAAAACCCTAATTTTTTCAAAAAATTATTGCTAAATTGCAAAAATAAAAAAATATTTTAAATTCGTAATTATTAAACAGTTTACTTTTCAAAACTGCCATGCATATTTTTATTGCTAAAAAATTAAAACTGAAATTACAATATAGCGAGTCATCAATCCAAGAATTGCAAAATATGAGCATAAACAGTTTCGAATACTAGGTTTAAAATGTGATTATGATTTACATAAAGCAAAATCAAAATACAAAGTGCAAATAGAATTATAATTCTGCCGAAAGCATTTATAAATAAAGTCAAAATATGACAAAAAATTATCACAAATTTTTCCAAATAAAAATGAATACAATTTTTTATAATCAGTATGTTTCTGATAGCCTAAAAACATTAATGTATATCTTTATATTTTTTGGTTTATAACTACAAAGAAATTTAATGGAAATATACTATAACTGTAAACAATTTTCAGTTTGTCTTTTAATATTAACCAAACTGAGTCTAAATTTTGCTTAGCTTCAATCAATATACAATTCAATGACTAAGAAATTTTTAGGTAAAAATATTTTAGATTAATTTTGTTTCACATTTGTATTAAAGTTCTGAATAAGAATTCATAGCAATAGTTTCAAAATGGTAATAGGCAAGTAATTAAATAAAGAAGAAATCTTTATGATAAAACAACTCATATGCTGAACTGATAAAATAATTTATAGTTATTTTTAAATATACAAGAATTTTGAAAAAATTAATAACTTGAGAGTATTTAATATTAGATATGACTTTTTGTGGAAATTAACTGGTAAAATTAATTTTTAGTAATAAAGTTGTAGATTAAGAAACATTTACAAACAAATGTCACATGTGTTTCAACATGTCAATTCATGCTTATAAATTATTCTATACATATTTTCAAATAAAAAAAAAAATTGAGATATAAAGTAAAAAACAGTAAGGGAGGTCATAATTTTCATACTTTCAAAATTAAGTTTCAAAACTAAAACAATAAACAACTATCTACGAGTTCATACAATCGATATAGGCGCGGTTGTGTACAAACACTATTCGTTCATCTGATAGGGAATTAATTATTTCAAAACAAATAAAATTCGGAATCTACTCACCAAGTCTTAGTTCTCCGAAATTCCCGCACCCAATTTTCTTTCCAACTTTAAAATTTGGTCCAACCATCAACATTCCTGAGCTTTGGGTGCTTCGCTCAGAACTTTGTGGTGTCCATCTTTTAGCTTCGTAAAATGGATCCACCTTTTTAACCTTCTTATTTATTTGGTCTTCTCGATTTTCTAATTTCTGCATTTTTATGTGTCTATACAAGTGGATTTATGAGCTATATCCTAACTAGGCTGCCTAGTTAGGTGTAAAACCGCTATCGGTGCGGCATACACGACGATTTCTTGGGTTAGTCATAAGTTCCACATAGTGAAAAGATTGACTCTGTCTAGTTTTACGCCGTTGAACTAGTAAACATAGAGGTATGTATAATTAGGAACATATGATTTGAAAGAAAGGAACACTTTGGTTGGTAAGAAGTTTTCATCGAAATAATATTAAAATATAAATATCCTTGGCTAAAGCAAATTCACACAATTGACAATAGGCTTCTATCCCTCAAACAATCATAGTTGCCAGTTTCACATTCTATGTTAAAGATATTGAGTTACTATCCAAAGCAATGAAATAGCTACACTTCCTGTATATAATCTATTTTGATAATAAACAATATAGTTAAGAAGAGTTTTAAAAACATTTTTTAAGCAAAAAAATACTTTTTCATGTCAATATATTTAAAAAAAGCATAATATACATATATATTTTTTTTTCCATGCATACTTCAAATATTGCAGATAGCCGGAAATGATGGAATGCTTTAACTAGTATTGGTTTTCGTTCTAATTATTTTTTTCTTTTGCTGTCGTTGAATCAATGTCTAACTAGAGTTGTAGGCCGCTACAGAGTTAGTCTACTATTGCCCTCTTCCCCCTCTCCCTAACGATACAATAAGTAATTCGAGATATCAGAAATATTTCAAATTTATCAAAAGCTTTGCCTCTAGTTGTTACATCATAATTTATTATTGCTACTAATTTTATTTTATTTGAATGATAACAAATTTTTTTATTGTTAATATTAGAATTTTTTTATTTAATCATCCAGTTATTTTAGAGTTTTATTACAATATCGATGAAAAAATGTAATTAAAAATTTCTGAAAAGTCCCTTAAATAGACTGTCAGGCAAATAAGTATTATAATTCAACTATGTTTGTAACTGAAGACATAAAATTGTAATTGAAAAAATTGAATAGACTCAAAAATGGATTGTATCAAAAATTTTCCTTCATTTTTATATAAAACATAGAGCAGAATTTTCTGGGAAAATTCGAATTTCAAATATGAATTTTGAAAATAATAATAATTAAAAAAAAACATTTACATCCCGTTGATCAGAATGAAAGCAAAAAATTCCAACTATTTTAAAGTGTCATATTATTTAAAAATCGGTGCACATGTGTAAAGTAATACTATGATTAAAAAAGTGAGAGGGGGAGCATATTTTTTATG
>JAPMOQ010060656.1:433689-448572 GCA_026543055.1 Argiope trifasciata
ATAGATATTGCAAACGATCATAGAAACCTTTGCCTTGCATTTTTTAAGAAAACATAACTTTTATTATTTATTTAATTTCATCAAATCACGTGTTGAAAGTTACATTTTTTCGATTTAATTTACAGTAATAATTAATTAATTTTTTAATTTGAACTTCTGTCAATATGATCTCAAACGTTTAATAAAACCTATTTTTTCCCCTTTGCTCGTTTATCATTATTCGTTTGTTGTAAAATCTTATTATTTTGTCTGAAATATATTATTGAAAAACATGGTTAAAAATTTTCTTTAAAAATTCGCTAAAAATAGAAACTAAAGTTATATTTAAAAATACTGGTACCATTAGAAAGCTAAACTTTAAATCTTTAACTTGATGTAAAAATCATCTTTGTGCGATAATATTTTCGGAAGTGGTAGTGAAAAAACGGTAAAATTTCACTTAATTGTTAATTAATTCAAATTCTAATTAAAAATGTGAAAAAAGGGCTCCAAGGTGCACATTCTCGGCCTCCAAGGTATACATATGCCAGTATTATTTCGTTTCCTTATTAATTCATTTGTCCCTACTAATAATCGTTTGTTGGTGTAGAAAATATAACTCATAGGCATAATACTTTCTGTAATCTTGTAGTAAACAAAACATTAAATTTTTTTTTTAATTTTAAAACAGCTCTGCATTTGTAAATATATATGTGTTGGATACATCCATGAAAAATGTACTCCGTTTTTTAAACTGGGACAGCGAATTAAAGATACTTAACTCCCGAAACTTACAATTACAAAAAATGATATTACCTCACATAACTTCATAATTTATAAAAAGAATTAGATAGGAAAGAAATCTGTTCACTAATTTTAAAATTAATTTTATCATTAAATATTTTGTCTTTAAATTTTATTAAAGACAGTAAAGTAAAGTTTTATTTTCACATGTACTCTAAGAGACATTGTCAGAACCTGCTTCTTCAGCTTTTTTAATTTGTGTTTATGCCTGTATAGTCCTTCTTTCTTGTAATGATTTCAGATAAAGTTCTAACAGAAAAATTTTAATGCTAGAGATAAGTAGACGTTATTGAAGGCATTTATTTATATAACATCTACTTTTAATTGTGTATGAACATTGTGAGCATAATGTGCACTACATTATCATGAAAATATTCTGCAGAAACTGAAATGAAATACACGAAAAAATATTCTTACAACATAAAAAATGTTCTGTTAAAAAAAATGCTATTGGAATAGGGGTATCGTTTTTATTTATGACATTAAATGTTTCCTGACACATTTAATAATTTTCTATCTAAAATTTTTCCTATTTCTTATACTTCCGTCAAGCATTTCATTTATTTGAGATAAATACTTTTTCCATCAATCGATAATAATTTCTTAGAAATATCGTTAGGACTTCGTATCAATCTGTTTGAATAAGTAAGTTTTATCTCTTCCATTCAAATGCGTATTCATTAGTTTTTACTTTCTTGTATGCAAAATAATGAAAGCGAAAGAATTGTGATCTTCAAGTAGTTCAATTGTGAGAATTAAATGGTTTTCTGTTTTGAGACCTCCTAGAGTCAGATAAACCTATTTTTGAAATTATGTTTGTCTGTAAACACGACAACTCAAAAATGCAAAAGATAAAAGGGAATGAAATTTGATATGTGATCTTCATGCAAATATCTCATATTTTGTCATTCTTTTTATGAAATCCCTCAAAAAGAAGTTTGCCTGTGTATTCGTCTCTGCGTTTATGAACTTAAAAGCGTTGGATATTGGAAGTTAAGAAAATGAAAAGTTGGGATTGTAAAGGTGTTTTAAAATGTTGATCGAATTTATTTAATTGCTTTATTACCAGAAGAGGAAAGGGGTGTCATAGATCTCACCAAATCTAAAATTCGATTTATTGTTCATCAGTAAGTCTGCTCATGTGGATGTGGATGCAGCAACTAAAAAAACTTAAGTTAAAGGCGTGAATTTTGATATATTATATTTATATCGAAACTGTAGATTAAATTTTGAAATCAATCCGGCTAATGAAAGAAGTATTATACCAAAATGTATTGCTTGTTTTCTTCTACAGCTGCTACAAAACCAAACACTAAATGTATTATAATCAGGAGCAGGCGACCTGGTCCAAATGTAACTCATTTTCTGAGTAATATGAGCGTCCCGGGTTCAATTCCTGGTTTGTTCATGGTTATTCAGTACCATGTGTTCTATCTGTGATAAGTACGAAAGAGTCTTCCCACCTATGAAAAGTGTTGTGCAAGCGAAGGTGTGTGTCATCTTCATGTGAGCAGGAAGTCAGATTTCTACTTTTGGGTGCTCAGAAAGCTTTGCACACAGAAGCAACTGTATATTCGGTTTAAATCATTGATAATTTGTTAATGGGCTTGTAAACTGCCAAAAGTAACAACAAGAACATTATAATCAGGAAGTGAATTAGATAGTAGAGAGAAAACTATGGTGATTTATTTTTTCAATGCTTTTGGATTTAATTTGCAAACAAAAAATGATTTTCCGTCTTGAAACAATGATAGTCCAAGGACAGATGGGATATTCAGTGATCTGTTCGAATCAGCAAGTTTTATACCTTATCCAATTTACATCTTGAATGATTTTTCTTTTCGAAAACATATCGTGCATTTTTTTTTTTTGCTTTCCTTTCTTTCTTTTTAGAAATAACTTTTTCTTTTCTAATGAAGAATATGAAGACTCTCTTCTTCGGAGGACGGGATTGAGTTATCAGCGTGCAGGTGACAGCGCGTTGCTCCATCGCACTATCACAACATGTGCTTATCAAGAAAAGAAAAGGAGATAGCGCTTTATCACGGCTTTCTGACGTCTGCAGGTTGATTCGCAGAGTAATAAACTTGCTTGTTTGAAAGGGAAAGGGAAGGCAATGTACTCGTAGAGAGACACGCCAGGAATGCAAAGCACAAGGTTTTAGACTCACTTTTTACATAAGAGCAATTGCAAAATGCGTCTTGAATTAATAACAGATTTTGTGATTTGCGTTTTTAAAAAATCCTTAATGAAAACAAAAAGGAATTGAAGAATCTACTAATGAAAATAGATATTTTACTTCTGTACAACAGTAATACGTTGACCTTTATGGAAACCGGGATAATGTGTAACCCCAAGTATATTGTGAAATAAACATCTTCCATGGTAGAAAGATCAGCTATTTTTGGGAGCTCATTAAAAATAATGAAATTTTTTTGAGATTTTCAAATGAAAGAAAAGAGCTTTGAATAAGAAAGGAAAGTTAAGTGTTTGAAATGCCTAAAAAAACTAAATGTTCATACATTTTATAGGAATGATTATTCTGTTTTCTATCATTTTCAGCTATTTTTAAATTCATTTCAAATAGTTAGAAAATTTAACAATTCATTTAATTATTGATCTGTTTGGACTGAGGTGGCCTTGCGTGGGAAAGCATGAAATTATGCAGTTCTAGATTCAAGACAGGATTTTATTAGTGAATATATGAAAGTAACATTCACGAAATATGTTATGAAAAGTTCAACACCTTTCAGTTGAAGTGAGTTGGCAGCTTACAAAGAGCTATGATTCGAGATTGTAAGATTCGATCTTAAGTTGCCCTTTGGTTACTTCAAAATGAGACATTAATGTAACTGTCCATTTATATTGTTTCCCGAAAGAGAAAGTTTTTGATAAAATCCCGTAAGTTAAACATTCAATTTTTAAATTACTTCTTTAATATCCCTTACATTAAAAAAATTAAGTAATTAAATTATAATTTCTCCACCACACCCTATCCAAAAAATTTTAAATATGACGTATTCAGAATAACAAAATCTAATGATAAGTTAAGTTACAACCTCTTTACATAGCTATTTCTTTAGAATATAATATTTGTTGGCACATTATTTAAACTAAAAAAGTATAAGTAAATAAAAAAGCTACTGAATAATTTCTTTATTTTGCCTTATTTTTTTAACATTTTGTTATGTAAACCATAATAAATTAATTTTTACTTAAAATTATATTTTTTGGTTGCAAAAAAAATATTTAAAAAATTACAAAAATTGTTTTTTAAGAATTTAGTGGCGTCATAAGTGAAGAAATGTGCCGAGATAAAGAATAATGTTTCTCTTTTTTTCAGAATTGTTTTTGCAAAATAAATCATTCCCATTTTTATTTCACTTTCACAATATCCTTTAAAATGACTACCTCGATATCAGTCCATTATATCACTAACTCTTCGACCCTCTCGGATCTCGAAGACTCACGGATTATAAATATTGGATGACCACGGCAACTGCAGCATTGGTGGGAACTGTGGTTGAATACTAGGGCCATCCCTAAACCCTCCCCTAAGGAAGTACGTCTCGTTATCGATGGGAAGATCCATACCACCACCATTTCATGTACATGGAGGTAGTGAAATCCATACCACCACCATTTCATGTACATGGAGGTAGTGAAATCCAACCACCATACTGGAATCATCTCATCGTCGTATCAAGGTGCCTTTTCTCCGGGGGAAACAGAATATCAGTGTATCTTTGCTGCTGTTGCTTTATTATTAGATTTATAACATTCTATGTTCAAAACGAATTGCAATTTGCAAGGTATTTTTTTGCATTTCAATCTGTCGTGTTCGATGAAAATTTCTGGATGTGTGGGAAAGAACTAATGATTTTTAATAATTAAAACATACCATCAAATGGAGATAGTATTTAAGTCATTCTTATAAGAGATGAATGACTAAGTTCGGGAATTTGCGTTACGTTTTCTGTTAATTGCATAAATGCCATTAGCAGGTGATATTCGGCTTCGGAAACACATGAAATTTTTTTTTTTGAAAATTTCCACATTTTCAGATATAAATCTTACGTTCTAATCAGGTAAATAACTTCGATGTCTTTCCGGGATATAAAATAAAATGTTATGTTTGTGCATTGTATTGATGGTTTCTAATAAGCTTCGTGGGTATCAAATTAAAAAGGAAATCAGGTAAAGCTGATGAAAATGTAGATAAGATGTAAACTCAGAATGGTGGAGTTGGATTAAAGACTCAGTTTAGTATGGGGGGAAGGAGATTTTAAATCAAAAATAATTTTTATACATATTTTCTTAATTTAGTATATATAATTTATTTTCCTTTTCTAAAAACTTTTGGAACGCGATTATAGTAAAAAAAAATTTAAGGCAAGTCGTTACACTGAGTTCACAGAAAAAATATTCACCTTATATAAACCTCACATAAGAGAACCGTTTAAGAATGTATTTTATAATATGTATAATGCAACAGACTGTCTCAGTGATTAACATTCCAAACTTTTATTTATTTACAAGTCGTATTTGACAACTAGCTGTTTTGCCAGGAATATTGGTTTTATCTATTTTAAGCTGCATAGTTTAAATATCATGTCCATTATTAGACACTAAAATAGTTTATATCAATTGTTTTTTATATGCTGTATTCATTGCATGCATAACTCTTTTAATGCAATGCAATTCCATGATATCATAATGCTATTAAAAATGTAAGGGTTTGGTTCACGCATCTTTTAATTTTTGCTGTGTTATAACCATCCTTTTTTTTTCGTATTTAAACTACACAAATATAAAAAAGCGTTCTTTTGTAACTTTCAACAATAGAAACAAATCACAAGATTATATATTTGTTAAAGCAACAAAAACGATTTGATGTTATAGTAACAATGTAATGTGTTGTCAGAATAAAAAACTTTTTAAAATTTATCAGAACACAATAAAAGTTTGCATGACTATTAAATTGTCTTCATTAAAAAGAGATGTTTTAAAAATAAATTTTGAAACAGTGTAACAGCTATTTTTATCGGATATTTTTGGAAGTCATGTCGGATAAATCTAAAAGTAGCATAATCTTTAATTAATTAAAATTACAAAAAACCCTCTTAGATGTATACTCCCTTACTCCAAAGTATACATGTGCTAAATTTGGTAAGTCGTTAAATATAAATTATCCTTATTAGTAGCTATTATTATCCTATTATTAAAAGGTGTATTATTTTACAAATTATGTCAAGGATTTCATTTTTTGTTGATGCTTTTCTGTGAATTTTTTTATTTCCCATCTCTGTTGAGAGAGAGTTTCCTGCATATAGCATACGAATATAATTTCTCTAATATTATAGATGCAATTTATTTATATCATAAGGTTTATTTTTAATAATTGTATATTATTCATTCTTATTAGAATGTATATTTCATAGTTTTATTTCTTACCGTTTATCATAATATTTGTTTGCCTATCAACTAAATTGTGTATTGACGTATTGTGTATTATTAAAAATAGACTTATTTTTTCTACCTTCATCTTTTGTAGGTGCAATTTCCTGAATATATGTTTACTTATCACATAAGGTGAGGTGTAGAATATATTTTTCATATTTACCTACAGTTCGGGCGAAGCTACACATCCTAAGAGTAAGCTGAATTGGTAAGCCAAAAAATTATGCTGCTATTCAGTTTTATACCTTCAAATGTACATAGACAAATCTGTTCCTTCATTTTGTATTTTCCTTCTATCCACCTCTGCAACGTTTGAACATGAATTGGAGCGAAATAGTATAGGGAAAAAGTTGATGAGCTTTCAAATGTCCCAAATTTAAATTGTCCCTTCCCATATGTTACACAGCTCGATGCAACTTGTCTATCTTAAAATAATACCGAAAACTAAACAGGCATTTTGTACGTCATCTTTTCAACTAATTGGTTTCAAAATTTGACACAGATATACACTTTGATTACAAAACTGCCGGCCAAATTTCGTTTATCTAAATTACTGCAAAAGTACCTCTAAAAAACTTTTAGCGATTTAAAAAAACTTAAGAAATGTTCTTTGGCAATATTAAAAGCCGAAATAAAAGTGAGAGCTTTGTTACCATTCATCCACACATTAGAGATATGAGGAATTCAATAAATGAAATAACAGATTTCATATTGAGATATAGATTACTTTAATGACTCATCAAGAAGACTACAAAAGAAATCTATAAAGATATTAGATGCAAATAAAATTTTATTTTAGATAATATAAGTATTTCCAAGGTATTTAAACATTCCATCACAAATGAGATAGGAATCCTTATCTAGTATAACTACAATGACTGTCAAACAAGTAATCGGAAGTTTGCGTCAATCAGAATTAATCAAAGAGTATATCTTTCTCATAGATTAAATCAATTGATTGCTATATATGGTGTTATTTTTCGATTCTCATTCAGAAATTGAAATGAATCTTAACCCTGAAGCCACTGCATATTAATGATCCTTTTTTTTCCTTTCTCGTGTAGAAAGTATTGCAGACATCAAATTATTTGTCCTTGAGATTTTCATAAATCTATTAGTATTGAATATGTTATCTGTTGGTATTAAATCTGTTAGTTTGTAATCACGGTAACTTACAAATACGACGAGATTTTCGAGTTAAATTTAACTGTATGATCTTTTCACCAAATCTGAAGATTCCTATCAAATTTTGGGCAAAGTATAGGAATAGAGAAGTATACCTGTTCGGCAGTCCACATTCAAGTAAACAAGATAATTCAAAAATGTAAATAAATAGATTAAATTATTAGATTTATCATTAGAATTATATACCTTCATCAAATTTTAAGATCAATCCATAAAAGGATAAACTTTTCATTGGTATCGCTGCGAATTAAAGATTCAAAAATACGATGATTTATTTACTTTTGATTTGTCATTTTGTCTCTACATTTTAGATCTGTACTAAATTACGAATTCGGTCGGTGGAAAAAAAAGATATTTAAAATCTACGCTCTTTTTTTCACTCTTCTAAGAAGCACCAAGCGTAATATATGTTATTAATTAATTAAAAATTCGAGATGAGAATATTCTTGTTAATTGTAAACATCCTCTGTAACTTGGTGACAGAATCGGAGTTTTGAAATTAGAAAGAAAGATTCAGATTCAACTGAGAAGGAATTGTATGAGTAAAATTGAATCACATAGTGTATTGGTCAAAAAGCCTGTCGTTATTGCCAAAGCATCAAAAAACTTTTACTATTTTAGTTGTTGCCCTCAATATCTGATCATGACTTAAAATTTTGAATTCCCTCCCGAATTAGCTCCAGAGTAGCTTGAAAACGGAATTTAATCTAATTAAATTAAACTTCATTAGAATTATTCTTCGTTCGAATTATTATTATTATTAATTATTGGATTCCTGGATACGTTCGTATACTGGGGAACGATCAAGCTCATGCTGCCGCAAAAACAGCTAGTTAAAATGAAGAAAATTTTGTTCCGTTTCAAGACTTAGATAAAATTTTAAAGCAATGTTCGCTTCTTATATGGCAGCATATTTGGGACTCTCAACTTGACAATAAATTGCATTCCATCCAACCATTTATTTCTGGTTTGAAGAATGACTTTCTTAGCCATAGAAGGAGTGTTGTGTTAACAAGGTCATACATGGTCATACATTTTTTACTCACAAACATTTACTCCATTCAGATGCAGCTCCAATTTGTGCAAAATGTAATACCACAATTTCTGTTAAACATATCATACGTGAATGTCCTAAATAATGCTTTCTAAGAATAAAATATTTCGACAGGGATTATCCAAATTTGAGAGACATTGTAGGAAAACCGTACCATGTAAATGTGTTTTCATTTATACTTGATTTATACTTCACTATACTCATTTATACTTCATTTATACTTGATATCAATTTCATGCATAATATCTAATTTTTATTTTCACTTTATTTCAATTTTACATCTCCTTACTTTAGTGAAATCCTCTTACCTTTTTTTAATATTTTAAGCTATTACGAGTTAGGCACAGCTTGGCCAGTATTGGCCTTTGCGCCATAAAAAATCACTCCATCAATCAATCAATCGAATTATTCTGTTGGTTTGGGATTACAAATTAATTGGGTAATATTCACATTTTAAAGTTTGGTGCCCCTAGAATTCTCTTTTTATTTCCTGACGTTTTTAAAGAATTATGCTTCATTGTCTTAATATCAGAGCTGTCAATATTAGGCGTTACGTGATATACGTTAAACGTTACGCACATAATTTAGATCCTACTCCACTTTTTCCTAGAGTTAATTTCAACTTTTAAAACACTGCAGAATTTCTTTTATTTCACATTTTAATTTACTAACAGAGCTTTTACAGAACATGATTTTTCTTAGCTTTTCATCCCATTCGGTCATTGGTATTACTTCATGCTGACTTTCTAACTAATTTTATCTCCCTGGATCATTTGCCTAGATATAACGCTACAAATATTTCCTTTGAGTGAAAGGTGTACGAGTACTATTTTCAATCAATACTCGATAACGATCTCGAGAATGAGATGTGATAATCAAAGGCCAATTTTTTAACACCGAAATTTCCTCTTTTCTTTCCTTTCCTTCTATCTGTTTTCTTCTTCTTTTCTCATGTATTGACGTTTCGTATGTCGTTGAACTTCTTCACAAAACTACGTTTATGATGCTTAGATAACAATGTGTGAAGTTAGAACACTTTGAGTTAAAAAAATAAACATTGAAAGTGGATTTTATACCGACAGCTCTTATTTCATAAATGATAATAAGTATTATATTGCTTAATCAGAATAAAATATCTGTTTAAGCCTTTTTTTAACAAATCTCATCAAGGATTAAAAATATTTTGCTTAAGAATTCCTTCAGCTTTAATATTGAAATATAAAAAAATGTGTTAATAAATTATTTAGATGGATAATTTTTATAATTAAATTAATTATAATTTAAAGTTATTTAAAAATTATATTCACAAATTTATAAATTCCCTTTTCATCATGTTACAAATAATCAATAAGATGTAATATAAAATGTGATGGTCAATAAGATGTAATATAAAATGTAATGATCAATAAAATGTAATAATCAATAAGATATAAAAAATAATTTATATACAATAACACATTTGGGTATATCCTGAAATTGATTTATTTTTTAATTATCCAACCGTATATTATGCTATTCTATTTTATACTAGCCGCCTTTGGTGACCAGCTGGTTCGCTATGAGTAATGCGTTCTAAAATTTTCAATTAAATCACATATTCATTAGCCTTGAAGTAATTCCGAGCATCGATTGGCCTGAAATTAATATTTTCTTTAAGATGATGGACGGAAAGTTCTAAAAGAACACGTTTTCTTAATAACATTCTTTAATTTTATAAATTAGTCAGTTTTAACTATCGGTTATGCTTCCAAAATATTAAAAATGTTTTTTTTAAAGAAAAAGAAAAAGGGAAAAAAAATTATTGAATTAATGATACAGATATTGTAAACGATTATAGAAATATGCCATTAAATCGGGATTTCATTGCATATCCTGTCTAAAATCAAACAGGTTTTCTGTAAATAAAAAATATTTGTTGAATTAATTATTTAGATGTTGCAAACGATTGTAGAAACCTTTGCTTTGCATTTTTTTTAGAAAATATCACATTTTATCTCTTTTTTATTTTATCCAGTCACGTAGTGAAAGTTACATCTTTTAAGATTTATTTTGCGATGATACTTTTTTTGTATTTGAACTTCCGTCTTTGTTTTCTTTTATTTTATCCAGTCACGTGATATAAAAAATAGTTAAAATATTTCTTTAAAAATTCGTTAAAAATAGTAGATTAAATTGTACATTAAAACACTAATACCATTAGAGAGCTAAATTTTTAATTTTAAATGGATGTAAAAATCATGTTTGTGCTATAATATTTTCGGAAATGATAGCGGAAAACGTCGAAATTTCGCTTAAATTTTAATTAATTCAAATTCTAATTAAAAATTCGAAAAAAGGGCTCCGAGGTGCTCATTCAAGACCTCCAAGGTATACATGTACCAAATTTGGTAGCTGTAGGTCCAACGGTCTGGCCTGTAGAGCGCCAACACTCACTCACACACACACACACACACAATCACACATTGAGCTTTATTATAAACTAGCCGCCTTTGGCGACCAGCTGGTTCACCATGAGTAATGTGTTCTAAAATTTTTTTCGGTGATATTGCCAAAATATTAAATATTTTAAAGAAAGCGAAAAAGGGAAAAAAATTATTCAATAAGTGATTTAAATGTTGCAAACGATTACAGAAACCTCGGCTTTGCATTCATTTTTTAGAAACTATCACAGTTTATAATGGAAAAAAATTATTGAATTAATGATACAGATATTGCAAACGATTACATAAATATGCCATTAAGTCGGGATTTCAATGCATATCCTGTCTAAATTCAATCAGGTTTACTATAAATAAAGAAGATTTATTGAATTAATGATTTAGATATTGCAGCGATTATAGAATCCTTTGCCTTGCATTTATTTTTTAAAGAAAATATCACATTTTATATTTATTTTATCCAGTCACGTGCTAAAAGTTGCATTTCTTTAGACTTGATTTACGATGATATTATTTTTTATTTGAATTTCCGTCAATGTTTTCTTTTATTTTATCCAGTCACGTGTTCAAAAAAAAAATTAAAATATTTCTTTAAAAATTCGTTAAAAATACTAGATTAAGTTGTACATTAAAACACTAATACCATTAGAAAGCTAAATTTTTAATCTTTAAATGGATGTAAAAATCATGTTTGTGCTATAATATTTTCGGAAGTGATAGCGGAAAACGTCGAACTTTCGCTTAAATTTTAATTAATTCAAATTCTAATTAAAAATTCGAAAAAAGGGCTCCGAGGTGCACATTCAAGACCTCCAAGGTATACATGTACCAAATTTGGTAGCTGTAGGTCCAACGGTCTGGCCTGTAGAGCGCCAACACTCACTCACATACACACACACTCACACATTGAGCTTTATTATAAACTAGCCGCCTTTGGCGACCAGCTGGTTCGCCATGAGTAATGTGTTCTAAAATTTTTTTCGGTGATATTGCCAAAATATTAAATATTTTAAAGAAAGCAAAAAAGGGAAAAAAATTATTCAATAAGTGATTTAAATGTTGCAAACGATTATAGAAACCTCGGCTTTGCATTCATTTTTTAGAAACTATCACAGTTTATAATGGAAAAAAATTATTGAATTAATGATACAGATATTGCAAACGATTACATAAATATGCCATTAAGTCGGGATTTAATGGTTTATGCATATGTTTAATGTTTAATGCATATCCTGTCTAAATTCAATCAGGTTTACTGTAAACAAAGAAGATTTATTGAATTAATGATTTAGATATTGCAGCGATTATAGAATCCTTTGCTTTGCATTTATTTTTTTAGAAAGTATCACATTTTATATTTCTTTTATTTTATCCAGTCACGTGCTAAAAGTTGCATTTCTTTAGACTTGATTTACGATGATATTATTTTTTATTTGAATTTCCGTCTTTGTTTTCTTTTATTTTATCCAATCACGTGTTCAAAAAAAAATTAAAATATTTCTTTAAAAATTCGTTAAAAATACTAGATTAAGTTGTACATTAAAACACTAATACCATTAGAAAGCTAAATTTTTAATCTTTAAATGGATGTAAAAATCATGTTTGTGCGATAATATTTTCGGAAGTTATAGCGGAAAAACGTCGAAATTTCGCTTAATTTTTAATTAATTCAAATTCTAATTAAAAATTCGAAAAAAGGGCTCCGAGGTGCACATTCCCGACCTCCAAGGTATACATGTACCAAATTTGGTAGCTGTAGGTCCAACGGTCTGGCCTGTAGAGCACCAACATACACACGCACGCACACACACGTTGAGCTTTATTATAAGTATCGATATAGATGAACGTGAATGAGAGAACCCAAAAATTAAATAAGATACGTTAGATGGCGTAGGGCTTCTCCTTATATAATAGTAATAATATCAAGGGGCATATTATCCTTCTGTTTACTCGTTCATTTAATTGTGCTCATGATAATTCGAAAATGAAGCAATCTATATAAAAGAAGTTGAATATATAATATTTATATCCAAAAAGGAGATCTACATTAAGTGTTTAATCTAGTCAGTTGTGGAAAGAAGACTAAAATAAATATTCCTCTTCTTTTTACGATAAACATGAATTACTCGTTTTATGTAAAAAAAAACTAGGCGAGAAAAATCGGACCTAAGATACTCCCATTTATATTTTTTCAGAAGAATTTAAATGGCATATTGAATGGAATAATGTTTTTGCATTATATTTATAATTTTTGCAATTTTCTATCAAAATTTCATAAATAATTTTTTAAATTTAATTATTAGTAATAAGTTCTTATGAGTTTTCTGTAATTTCTTGGGTACAAACACATTGATTAGATTTAACTTAACTAAAAGTTTACATGTCTATGATGTATCAATTACAGAATTTGACTTTTCCATATATTTCATTAATAATAATTTGCATCTCAGAGTTTAACAAAATAAAATATTATAATTAAGAAAGGAAATTGTTTTCTGATATATTTTTCTGTTGCTTCCTCGATAAGGCTGAAAATTGCGTGCGTTTGCTTGTTTGTAGTGTGATAAATTTGTTTCTGCAACAGCTCTTTATCGCTCTATTTCAACATTTCTTAAAAATACTTGAGCATTATCGTGTAACTAGCAATCTGAAAAACACTCACAAAATGAAACAAAAGAAAATATACAAACTCTTCAAAACATTGAATTTTTAACTACTTTGCTGCTTTTTAACTAACCTGTAAACATAAAATAACTTGTTATAGTAACAATCACGAGTAGCTGTTATTCGCATATTTTTTTGCATCAGAAAACATATATCCAAACACCCTTTGGCCCATTCTAGAACATTCTTTTGATTTTGATCTAAGAATCACATTCCGTTCTCCAAGACCGAATACAATGCAAACAAGCTTTTACTATCAGATCTAAAGTGCATGGGGTGAAAAGAAGTGACATTCTGCTAAAAAAAATGAACTTAGTTTTTTTTTTTTTAAATGTATAAAAGAAATAGAAAAAGTTATGTCAATAATTCGTAACTTTTTAATGTTTCGGATGTAACATTGTATATCACATTTAATTATCCTCCATTATAAAGAATTTTATTGAATCTTGACTTTACTTAAATTATACGGCCACTCATATTCTAGTAATAAAATTATGACAATTGAGGAGCCTTTAGCGATTATTCTTGTATATCTGTACTTTTTTAAATATTTTATCCATATCCTTTTTTTTTTTTTTTTTTTTTTTTTTTCGTTTTTATTTCTATCCTCTCGTAGTCTATCTATAAAATTTTTGTTTATGAATATCTTTGTTTCCACCTGTGATTTTCCCATTCAATTCAAATGCTTTTTTAAAAATAAATCTCTTTCTACAGAATTTTATTTCTATTAGGTATAAAAATACCAAAGATGAAAAGGCATGACATTGCTTTTTGAAGAAAATATTAATTTGCATTTAAAGTAATCCGCGTACAAAGAAAAATTATTCGAAAAAATATAGGATTTTCAGAAATGTCAGAAATTAAAGTGTGTAGCACTCTCTTTTTCCCCCTACACTATGATTCACTCATCACACGCCGCCCTCTGGCGAGTGCTTAGAGAGACAGTCAGTTAAGCCTCTGTTATCGTTATGTGTTGACGTGTTTTTTGTCCACTCTCTAATTGTGTCTGTGTGTAACGTAACCTTATATGTTTTAATAATAAATTATTGTTACACAAGAAGGCTTATCTTAATTAGAACCCACCAACCACCGGTCACAAGTGATCATTAGCCAGAACCCCTTGCCAAAAGACACAGCGAGATAGGGTATAATAAGTGCTTAAATTCATAATGGATTTAATTCGGCAAAATAGGGGGGAGAGAAAAGAGGAAAGGAAGAGATGCTTTAATCTATACTTATAATAAAGCTCAACGTGTGTGTGTGTGTGTGTGTGTGTGTGTGTGTGTGTGTGTGTGTGTG
>JAPMOQ010060656.1:448582-460613 GCA_026543055.1 Argiope trifasciata
TGTGTGTGTGTGTGTGTGTGTGTGTGTGTGTGTGTGTGTGTGTGTGTTGGCGTTCTACAGGCCAGACTGTTGGATTTACAACTACCAAATTTGGTATATGTATACCTTGGAGGTCGGGAATGTGCACCTCGGAGCCCTTTTTTCGAATTTTTAATTATAATTTGAATTAATTAAAATTTAAGAGAAATTTCGACGTTTTTCCGCAATAACGTCCGAAAATATTATCGTACAAACATGATTTTAACATTAATTTAAGGATTAAAAAAAATTAGCTTTCTAATGGTATCAGTGTTTTAATGTATAACTCAAGCTTCTATTTTTAACGAATTTTTAAAGAAATATTCTAACCATGTTTTTTTAGCACGTGACTGGATAAAATAAAATAAAACAGTGCCGGAAGTTCAAATAAAAAAAAACTATCATCGCAAATCAAATCTAAAGGTATGCAACTTTTAGCACTTGACTGGATAAAATAAAAAATATATATAAATGTGATACTTTTCTAAAAAAATAAATGCAAAGCAAAGCTTTCTATGATCGTTTGCAATATCTGTATCATTAATTCCATAAATTATCTTTATTTACAGTAAACCTGATTGAATTTAGACAGGATATGCATTGAAATAACGACTTAATTGCATATTTCTATAATCGTTTACAATACCTGTATCAATAATTCAATAATTTTTTCCCTTTTTCGCTTTTTTTAAAAAACATATTTAACATTTTGGCAATATCACCGAAAAAAACATTTTTAATATTTTGGAAGCATAATCGATAAATTATTAGAGCATTAAACTCAAAAAGTTTTTCCGAATAAAGTTACCGACTCTAACGACTAATAACTGAATTTTTTAACTTTAACTATTTCTTAAATTTTGGCTAATAAATATGTGATTTAATTGAAAATTTTAGAACTCATTACTCATGGCGAACCAGTTTGTCGCCAAAGGCGGCTAGTTTAACACTAAAGTAAATTCCAGTAATATATGCAATCTTTACGTTTCAACTCTTAATGAGACAAAATCGTCGAAAAGTAGTCTTCTCAGAATATTGAAACGAGCTATAAGTTCATGAAATCTTTTGTAATTTCAGCAAGATTCGGATAAGTTTTATAAAAATCGATCATTCACCCAGTATTCTTACAGATCATTAAAAAATCCGTTAGATGCAATAAAATATTAAGTTTTTGAATTAAATAACCACAAAGGAAAAAGTTAAGCTTTTGAGATCAAGAAAACTTGAGAATCAAGGAAACATAGATTTCCTTACAAAGAAGAATTATTGAACTAATTCAACTCAACGTTACGCTGTAACCTCACTGAACTTAGCTGAGCTTTCTTTTCAGGAAAGTAAGATTTCTTTTGGTAAAACTGCCGTTGAAACCTCTGAGTGGCGGTATTAAAATTAAAACGGATTTAAATACCTTAATAAGGTTTGATTGCATTCCATTCTAAAGATTTCTATTGAGTTTCCCTACATTTAAATAATTAATGCGAAATACCTTTATTTTTATTTAACTAGATTTATATTCATTTGGCCATACATTTGATTGCGATATTTAATATTTATATGCAATTGACGCATGTTATATAAATGTGAATCAATTGCATTGTTGCCTTATGGATCAAAAAATAATTTTTATCTTTATTCTATCAGAAATACATTTATGGGTTATTTTCTTTGAAAATATATTCCAGAATTTGCAATAAATTACCACAATTTACAATTTTTTTTCTATCACAGCATAGAAACATTTGTTTCTTACCATTACTCTTTATAATTAAGGAATTAAGACATTTGATCGTCAATTATTCAGATGTCTATAGTTCATTATGAAAATTAAAATAAACTTTGAAATTCAAAAAAAAAAAACCCTTCTATGTTATATTTTGGATATAGACATATTCTTAAGAAATTTAATATTAATCATAATTTCTAATCTTTGGGTATTTTTTTTAAATAATAATAAAGTATATTATTTATTTTATTCAGCTCTTAATAATGTAATTTTACATATTTTCATCTGTTTTTTAATTAAATAAATGCTCTGATGATTCATTAGTTTTAATTTTAGATATAGAACATTAGCAAATTTAAATAAAAAGAAAAATCAATTCTATTGAATAATATTATTTTCTAAAAACTCACGATTTTACATCTCTCCATTGACTGTATCAAATACAATGCGTCCATCAACGCATGGAGTTTCCCAAAGGTCGATTAGCCTAAAATTATGAAATAACTGATTATCCTAAAATAATTTATGCAAAACTTCTTAACTAAATCATATTTGATCGCAGAAGATATGAATAATTTTAATCGTAAACTATGGATACATTCTGTCTGTTTCAGTATTCTGAGACAACCACTTTTCTACGATTTTATCTCACTAAGGGATGAGACGCGGAAGGATGAGAGCATTTCCGGAATTCTTTATCATTCTTTGACCTTAATCCCGCCCCGTTACATAACTTTTTCATTCAGTTTTTTTTTTCTTTAAATTTATATGAGTATCGTGTCATTTCTGGCTTTATTATTTTATTTAAATATAACAAGTGCATTCTCCCAGTTTATTTTATAGTGAAAAGCAGCATCTTTTTATATTTTTTCTCCCACTCCTATTTTGACAAATTAAACCCATAATAACGCATACGCGGAGGGTTTTAGAATCCCCTAGCAAATAATACTTTGACGTCAGCGTATTTTTGAAGAAAAGGTGGAGTGTTAAAGAAATTACTCAGAATTTGATTCCTTCGTATTAAGGATTGTAAGTTTAAGTTTCATAATTTTTCAACAAGTGCATTTATTGACAGAAACAAAATAAAATATTATTGTTTACATTATTTAAATCCCTTTGGAATTAAAAATAAAAACAGAATTTATAATGAATCAGAGAATGTCAGATTGAATATTTTTTTGAGATATCTCATAAATTATAAAAATATTATGTAATCAATTAAGAATTCAATGTTGAAAGATACTCATATATTTTTTTTTAATATGCTTGGTTTTTAGCAAGAAAAATAGTCTAGATTAATCCATTCAAAATCAAATTTTAAGAAAAAAAATTAGGGGAATGTTTAATACAATAAACAGAACAGTCTAATGCTTCGATGTATTATAGTGTGAGCTATACGCATTTATCAAAATTTGAAATTTACTGAAGAAGCCATTAAGACCAAATTATATCAAATATTTTATTAAAAATTCTGGGAAGCATTAATGTCGTCGAACCGGATAATAGTCAATGGCGGCTAATGAAAAATGAAAATTTTATATCATCATTATTATCTTTGTGTATGTTTACATAATATAACTCAAACATTCAACAAATAAACTATAATACAGGAAGGGTTTTTTTTTTTTTGAAATTTTAAATTTCTCACATATTTTGGGCCAAGCGCAAGATAAAAATGTTATTTATGAGGATATATTCGATTTTTTTGGAACTAATCTAGAAATATATAATTTTTCTTTAGATATTGTATTCATTCATTCTCGTGTTACTATTTCACAAAATAGTAAATAAATTTATTCTATTATATAATAATTAATATAATATATAACGATTTTTGGTGTTTCTGTGGAAATCAGAAATAACTATGAAAATAATTCAGCAATTACGCAGATGATTGTCTTTTAAGATGACGTATATAAGTGGCTTAAATAATTGAGAGTGCACTTTATTTTTACTTGATAAAACCGACTTTCAATATAAATAATACATTACTGAGAAATGAAAATGTGTTTTTATTTTTACTCATAAAAAATGGTTTAATTTAGAATAAAAATAAAGAACGATCGACGAAAAATTTCTAAATTGAAAGGTTTCAAATATTTTAAATAAACATATCTAGATTTTTGCCTCAAAAGTTGAGAAAACATCAATGAAATTTTTGCAATATTTCTCATACAAAGAAAGTGTAAATATTTAGTACCATATCTTTCGTCCCTTAGCATCTTATGTCAGTGAAAATATGTGGAGCACACTCCAAGCAATGATCCAAAAATGCAAAATTAAAAACAAAACCCATTTTAAAACATGTTGCAATAAGAATGGAATAAAGTATCTTCAGATACTACCAGAAAATTGATCGGATCTGTACTACGATGTTTAGAAGCCATTATAAATGTCAAAAAGCATGCAATTAAATATTGAAACTTTTTTTCTATGCGAGATATTACTAAAATTTCATGGTGTATTCTCAATTTTTTGAGGCAAAACTCTGCATATGTTTGTTTAAAAGGCTTCTGAAACTTTTCAATTTAGAAATTTTTAGTTGATTTTTCTTTATTTTTACTTTAAATTAAACCATTTATGATGTGCAAAAATAAATACGTTATTATTAAGTCGTATTTACGAAGTAAGATGTTCTCTCAAGTTTTTGAGCCACTGTATGCTAATTTTAGAAGTTATCGCCGGAAAAAATTGCAATCAGGAAACGGAAAAACATCAAACACAAACTATCTGTGGAAGAAATATGTAAATAAGTCCTTGGAGTTAGTCATAAATAAAAGTGTGGTTATTTAGGCATGTTCTATAGCTCTTCGTTTATTTTGAGGCGAATCTACGCGAACTTTATAAACTTATTTTTCAAGTCAAAATAAAAATGCTGTCAACTTAAAGTTAATTATATATTTGGTTTATAAGAAACTAACCGCCTTTGGTGACCAGCTGGTTCATCATGAGTAACGCGTTCTAAAATTTTCAATTAAATCACATATTCATTAGCCTTGAAGTAACTCCGGGCATTGATTGGCCTGAAATTAATATTTTCTTTAAGATGATGGACTGAAAGTTCTAAAAGAACGCGTTTTCCTAATAATATTCGTTACTTTTATAAATCAGTGTTTTAATGATTGATATAGAAGACTGATTGATGTAGCCACTTTTATTCAAAATATTAATAAAAATATTCTGTAAAATATGGCTCACAGAGCCAAGTATGAAGAAATCTCTAACTCATTATTCCTAAATGCATTGTTTGACTCAAACTACATAAAATGTAATTATTTACTTCATTTAGATCAAATTAATAGTATTAAACAATATATATATGCCTATTAATAATATTTTACAAATTGGCCATTGGAAAGGAATTTGAATGCATATCCTGTATAAATTCAATCCTGTATAAATAAAGATAATTTATTCAATTAATGATTTAAATATTGCAAAAGATCAGAGAATCCTTTGCCTTGCATTTTTTAAAAAAAATATCACATTTTATATTTCTTTTATTTTATCCAGTCACGTGCTAAACGTTGCATTTCTTCAGATTTAATTTGCGATGATAGTTTTTTTTTAATTTGAACTTCCGTCAAAATGATGGCAACACAGTGATAAAACCTAATTTTTTCCCTTTAAGGTGCTTTTGCCGATTTTATAGAAACCTTAGCTTTGCATTTATTTTTTTATAAACTATCACATTTTATAATGAAAAAAAAATATTGAATTAATAATACAGATATTGTAAACGATAATAGAAATATGCCATTAAGTCGGGATTCCAATGCATATCCTGTCTAAATTCGATCAGGTTTACAGTAAAGAAGATTTATTGAAGTAATTATTTAGTTATTGCAAACGATCATAGAATCCTTTGCTTTGCATTTATTTTTTTAGATAATATCACATTTTATATTTCTTTTATTTTATTCAGTCACGTGTTAAAAGTTGCATTTCTTTAGATTTATTTTGCGATGATAGTTTTTTTTATTCGAACTTCCAGCATTCTTTTATTTTATCCAGTCACGTGATAAAAACATGGTTAAAATATTTCTTTAAAAATTCGTTAAAAATAGAAGCTTACGTTATAAAATAAAAAAAACTGATACCGTTAGAAAGCTAATTTTTTTTATCTTTAAATTGATATAAAAATCATGTTTGTGCAATTATATTTTCGGAAGTTATAGCGGAAAAACGTCGAAATTTCGCTTAAATTTTAATTAATTCAAATTTTAATAAAAAATTCAAAAAAAGAGCTCCGAGGTGCACAATCCCGACCTCCAAGGTATACATGTACCAAATTTGGTAGCTGTAGGTCCAACGGTCTGGCCTGTAGAGCGCCAACACACACATACACACACACATTGAGCTTTATTATAAGTAAAGATTAACAAAAACAGGATCGTTTTGCGATATTAAATTTGGAAAAGATAATCTCACAATAAATATATAATATATTATATAGTACTTTCTAAATTCAAACTTTCACTTTTTTAATGATGCCTTCATTTCCGTGCAATCTTAATTAAATTTCTAAAATGTAATTAATAACTGAACAGATGCAGGCAATTTTGAAATAAGGAAATGTATGCGTTGCTATTAAATGGAGAAATTTTTAACTATTTCTTTTTTTGTGTGTCATTATTTCCATTCCTATCTTTTTTAAATATATATTTGGCAATGCTTCTAATTGGATTAAAATAAATTCTGAAATTTATTTAATTAGATTCTTTTTAAAAAATATTGCCATTAAAATCTCCTGGTAATTTTTGCCCAGCCTTTTACGTTGTTATAAATAATATTGTAATTGAGAAATGTAGACTAAATTTAGAGCAGCACTTGAATCCAGACTAAAAGGAAGCAAGTTCATTGCTCAAATTCAATCGGAAGTTTGGAATGTAACAATTTTGCAACCAAATGAAACTGACATTCGGAGTCAGCAGCGGTTTCAACGTCAAGAATGAATAAATTGTAAGTTTTTCATTAATGAACAATTTAATTTATTAACTCAAAACGTTCTTTAAATTTTTTTCGTTACTTTAAAATTTGTGAACAAAATTTGTAAAGTAACTACTTTTTTTACCAACTAATTGTTTTCGCTGACATTGATACCGGATCAAAATTCAATAAAATTTTTTGTCTAAGCATTTTATGTATAAATGGGTCACTTAGTAGCTTCTTCCGCAAAATATTTGTAAAATTTGAATTTTAATATTTATATAGCTCATACTTTTATAAAATTCTTGCACTGTTTTGTTCACTGTACTACCCCTATTCCGAAAAAAATTTAATTTGACACAGAAGTGATTAATCATTAATAATACATTTTTAGGTTGAAACCAAGAATTTTTTTAAATATAAGTACAGAAGATTGCTTAGCTTTGAAGCGCTGAAGTTTATGTTTACTTTAAAATATATACTATAATTTATACAATATCTTAAGATATTATTTCATAAAATATTTTGGTTTTTCATAAGACGCAGATACCGATTTTAATTTTAAAAAGTTTAGAATGTGATTAGATGCAAATTAACAGTATTTTATCTTGTTTCAGTCAACAAATGTACTTCTGAAAAACTTATGAAGTCTAAATTTTGCCCATTTTTTTTGATCCTAAGAAATTATGTACAACAAAAAATTCTTCACTCTCTAACGTTTCAATCACAAATACTTTACTATCTTCTGGGACTAAATCTGACCAAGATATGAAGTTTCACATGTCATTATTTTAAGACGATACTTACAGGGGTTATGATTATGTCGTTTTTGTAATTCCCGTGATTCATAGTTTTTGGCTAATTAAATTTGGGGATCGGTCGGAATATGACGGTCAATCTGAAATCGAGTGTTTTAAAAAGATAATGATATTCAAATTCTCATAATTCTTTCCGTTCTAGCTGCAATAGAGTGGACCTTTTTTTATTTCAAATGTCAGGGTCTTTAGAAGTTTTTTTTTTCTACTAAATATGATTCATAATGCCGAGGATCTGTTTATAAATATAAAACTTTATATATATATATATATATATATATATATACAATCATAAAATTATTAAAATAATCAAAACCCATTTCTTGGTCAACAAAAATTAAAACGAATCCAACTAGGTCGAAATCGAAATTAAAACTCAATTCAGAATTACACGCTAAAATTTCACAAAATGAAAGGTAAATGAAAAAGAACCAATTAATGAAACAAATCCAAAATACTATAATTAAAGAATTATTTAAACGAAACAGAAACAGTACTAACCACGGAAACGAAACCAAAACCGGAATCGAAACTAAAAATCATTACTGATTCAAACAAGTTTAAGAATTAAAAAAGTTTTTTAATCAATCATTGTATTTGGAGAGCGCAAATGCAGCTACAACTAAAATACAAATGAATCTAAATTAATTAACAAAATAAGCTAAGCAAAAAGTAACACAACCGAATCAAAACAATAATCAATAGAAAAAGAATAATCAGTAGGAAAAGAATCCGGCCTGAAAACTTCATCAAGGGCCACTTTCAAGCAACGATTCCAAATAAGGGATTTTTTCTGTGATTCATCGGTGGACAGTGGTCAAAAGTATTGACACCTCGTGACCCGAATATATATATATATATATGTATATATATATACATACAGAGAGAGAGTGAGTTAAAAGAGTGGGAAATGGTCTTGGACAACTTACATACATGTAAGAAAACACATGGTAAAATGTAGATGAAGTCTTTTAACCTTTCAGTTTTTCGCATTTACAAGAGCATTATCAGATTTTGAAAGAAATCGAAGTTTTCCTAACAATTTCGGACCACTAATCTCTTTCAAAGTAATAAAAACAACTTGTATCTGTAAATATTGTCAGACCCGGAATTTCACATTTGAATAACTCGTTTTTTCATCATTTTATATATTTTTAAACGAAATAAGACCTGTTGGATGAACGAATTCTGAATCAGGTAATTCGCATCATGGTAATCTACGAGCCTTTTTGTTCTGTGCAAAAAAAAAAAAAAAAAAAAAAAAAAAAAAAGAAGAAGAAGGGAAAAAAAACTGTTTATCTAATGGTATTTTGTAGTTTAGAAATTATCTGCGATATATTTAACAGCAGTTTTCTATAAAGGATCCACATTATTTTTTTTTAAAAAGACCTAAACCGGCAGTCATAAATCATGTTGCTGATTTAAAGCGAATGAAATTGCTTTAAACGTTTATAAGTAATTTTTGAAAAATGCAAAGTATTTTTAATCGGAATACGAATTTACATTACAGGAGAAAAAGAATAACAACGATTCAAAAGCATGTAAAACCGATGGCGTAAATAAGAACAAAACAAAACTACGCCTTAGAATCATGAAAAACTGCAAATAGCGTCAAAAAAGATTTTGCTTTCTATGCTGTTGGAATATAAGCTTTAAAAACTGGTAATGTGTTTAGTTTTCTATTTGTTCTGGAAGAATTCAAAGATTGTTGTGTATGAAAAAACTATGTGAATTTAAATTTTTTTAATATTAAACTCATTTAAGAAAATTTGTTATTTTAATATGCTCTTTATATCGGTAAAATATGTGTATATAAGCCAAATTGAATTCTTATTTGTATTTATATTGATCGAATTCATGAGAAGAGTATTACTGCTTTTAATTCAAAATATTTCAGCTCAAAGCCACAAGCACGGAATTTCCCCACTAAGTGCGTGGAATTACTCATGCCATAGGACGTGATATAAAGTTGTTTATTTATTAATTCAGAAAATTGTTTATTTTGAAAAAGTAAACTGTTTGGAAAAAAATGAATTGCTGTCCCTTAATGCTTAATGGTTGCTTGAGAAGCATATTGAAAACTGATGAGTGAAAAATCATTACTAAATTGACTATTACGAAACTTCCTTAGATTTACGGAATTCCTCCACTCTTCTCTTAAAGAATTATTGAATTAACAATATAAGTTAAATTAAGTTTAAGAATTAATTAATAATATTTTTAAGGCTACCTAAATTTTTTAAGTTTATTTGTCTGGAATATATGATTCATGTTTATTTCATTTCTAGCAAGCACATTCTAGAAATTACACTTTTCTATGTTTAATCTGCAATAAAGGTTAACATAATATTTTAATTCGAGCTTTTATCAACAGTCTGACAACAAACTGATAAAAGATAATTTTTTCCATGCGCGAGAAACGTACTAGTGTATAGAAATTTTAAGCTTATTGTTTTTATTTTTGTTTTGCGTGATAAGCAATTGCAAGAAAATATGTTTAAATTATTCTTAAAAATTGAAACTTAATTTTTACTAGCCATAACTGGCGACCAGCTTGTTCGCTTTATTAGTTGCTAAATATTAGTATTAATATAAGCTATACATTGATTTATTAGTTGCTAAATATTAATGTAAAATTCATATTATTTTTTAAAAACACTTTTTATTTAAAAAAGACTGAATTTAAATGGGAAAATAATTGTTTGGAAGGGGGGGGGAGAGTGTGAATTATAAAGTATGTATAATACAAAATTAAAACATAAATAAAAATCCTACTTCAAAATTAATATCCGAAGGTTGAATTTTTTTTTAACTAGCTTAACACGATTGTAAAGAACCGAATGGATATTTTGATGGTTTCAATGTCATAATATTCAAAACATTAGATTAAAAAAATATTAATAAGACTAATACAAAACTGTGACTGATATTATGAAAAAAGATAATTCTTTAAGATAATGTAAAAAATAATCATTTTTCAGCAATTAAATAATTTTGAAGACAGCGCCATTGATTTTCGTAGTAAGTTATAACTTCTGACCCTTTGACAAAGGTTAAGCCTATTTTCATTCTCGTTTGAACTTTTATTCGATGTCTGTTTCTTCATTATTGTTATAAATTCTTCCCTCTGAGTAAATAGAATTTTTGATTACCCTTATCTAGAGCATTTCTAATAATATAATATTTTTAGTGCCATTAATTGGAAAAACGTTAAATTAAATTCAGCTGTAGAAATATTCAATGAAATAATCTGAAATGTTCGTATAGTGATTAATTTACATTTGCCTGTTGCCATCTGATAATATGTAATACGAGCGATTTCTCACGAAAGTTAGTTTCCGATATATATAAAATTGAAATATTTTAAAAAATTGTTATCATTGTAAAGATAGTTTTTTGAATTTGAAATTGCCATAATTTTAATCTGTATTGTAATATTTTTGGAAGTTATCATAGAAAAGTCAAAAACTGATTAAGAATACCAAAATTAATTTATAAAAAATTTTATTAAAACTTCTTAAAAATAATTTTAGCGTACATATTTCTACTGTCTAAAATATAATAAGTCAATTTTGGTAGCTCTAAATCAAAAAGTTTAGCCTGACTAATATAAACACATTATTATAAGTAAAAATAAAATTCTTTGCAGAAAATTAGCTACTATTGGATTTTGAAAATTCGACTTTTCAATTATTTTCATTTCTTATTAAAACATATAAGATAGTAAAATGATCTTCTATATTATAATATTTAATGCAAAAATATTTTCATTTGAAGAATATTGTATCCAAAGATTTTAATCTCGAAGAACGTTTGGTATATCAACAAGTGTTTAAAAAAATTATTTTTAGATTATTGTTATAAATATTGATCGAAATCGTCTGGTTGTATAACAAACATCCTGATTCAATCAATTTATTCATACATTGTGAATGTTATATAAAAAAACATAAAAAAGTAGGAAAAAATATTTTTGATTTTTACTGTACACATTTAGATCAATACACGAGACGTATTCAAAGAACCGTATATTGATCTTTCCTCGAATTAATTCTTTGAATCACAGCGGGTTTTTTTTAATTATGAGAAATCCCACTGTTGTTAGATTTAACTGATACGAAAAACTAGTCATTCTTTATACTTGCAAATATTTAAAATCGTCTTTATAGATCTGTATAAAAACTTAACTTAGAAATTTAACCAAATATCGCAGTATGTACTTATAAAGGAACTTACTTTTTTATATATTCTTTTATATATATTTTAATTTAATTTGCATAATTCAAAGGTCCAGTTTCGAGTATTTCTTTCTAGATAAATTTGTTTTTCTTCAAAGAAATGATGAGAAGTAGTAAATTTAACTGATAAATTGTTTCGATGATATGAAATATATTATACGATAATTTCTATAATTGTTTTGATTATATATATATATATATATATATATATATATAAATTAGCAATATAAGAGAAAACGAAACTAATTACGTAAACTGAAACAAAAACTATTTCGGATTCGAACACGACTAAAATTTAAATTTAAAAT
>JAPMOQ010060656.1:469349-500236 GCA_026543055.1 Argiope trifasciata
GGAAATATTGAAGTAAATAGTAGCAAAAACAGTTCTACTCTTTAGAATCTTCGGAAATGATAAATAAAATCAGAAATTTATGTTTCCAATGTTTGGAAAATCTAACCTTTGAAAATTGATTATGATTTAGTTTCTCTATTTGTTGTTCTGTTAGAAATCACAAAAGATTGTATGAATGAGAAAGCTATGTGAATTTCAACTTCATTAACTTAAATTCGTTTAATAAAGTGGATTATTTCAATTGGATTGATATTCTCATTTATGCTTATAAAGTAAACATATACCTACGCTTTTATTCCTAAGTCACAAAATTTCTACTCAAAACAGGTAAGTGGAATTTCCCCATTCCGGATGGGTAAATTCCACTCTTATGGACCTCTTATAGACGCTAATAATGTGCATACTTTTTAGAATATTGATTATTATGAAAAAAGTTTGTTGGACAGAAAATAACTGCTTCCGCTTCGACCTAAATGAGAGGTTCCCAACCTTTTTGGAACTGGCGCCCCCTTTTCTAATGAATATTTCAATATCGCCCCCCTCCTCCCACTCCAGATAAATAAGAGCTTAAAAACAATCGTAAGTCGTCACGTTCAGTAATATGGAGCCGATTTCTCTTTTTCATTACCAATGTTTCCTCAGCACTAAATCCACGTTCTGCTAAATATGAAGACGGGAATGCTATCAGAAGCCGTTGAACAATCGACCATAGTCCTGAATGCAGTTGCGAAATAGATTTCTGCAGCCAAAATTCTTGGTAGCCATTCTTGAATCTAATTTTTAGATCTTCATTTGTCGTTATTTCTATTAGTTCCTTTAACTGAGGTGATCCTGCTGTGTTGATATTGGAAAAAAGATCCAAAACCCAGTCTGGTATGTCCATGTTTAAATTATCCTGGAATCGTTCCTTGAAGTTGTTGTACACTGTATTTGGTAAATCTTCTAACGCCCCTTCATGCCATATCAACGCCCCCTAATTTTTACTGGATCTTTTATCGTCCCCCTGAAAGCTTCAAACGCCCACAAGGGGGCGTTATCGCCCACGTTGCTAACCTATGATCTAAATGATTGCACTTATTGAAAATTGGCCAATGAAAAATACTTATTAAATTGGGTATTATAAAACTTCTCTATTGAAATCCCTCCATTCTTCCCTATTAATTTCCTAACGAAATAATATTTTTTTAAAAAAACCTTTAAAAAGCAATGTCCCATGGTATGTATTTTATAAGGATATCTGAGAAGACAAGAGTTCCTCATCTTCAAACACTGGAGCGATTCTCAAAAATTTATTTCTTTTGAAACATCATGACCTTTAGATTTGGTATCAAAACCACCCGTTCCCATTCTTCACCGTCTTTCGTTTTCACGAGAAACAGAAAACTCACTATTTCTCAGTGGAGGACAATTGCATCTGGACAGAATTCCCAGATGCAATTGTCACACCAATTTAAAAATTTTTTGTTTCCTGTGATTGTAGAAGTCTTTTCAGTACATCATCGATGCTCTTTGTTCCCTCCCTTACCATTACGAGAAATATTGCAAAACAAAATTTTGTTACGATTTTCTATTTGCAAAATAAACCTTCACTTTTAACTGTTCGAGAGATGTCGTTAATTTTTATTGCCACTTTGACAATCTTTCGATTGTTGAACCATTATTAAGCAACTTTTGCTTATATTTGTGTAGCTACATTTTTATCATGTTTTTGATTTGATAAAATGAAGTTTATCAAAGTCGACTTTACAGTTCTCTTCTTCTTATTATTATTAGTCATTTTCGGAATCCATATTAATAAAGTTAATCAGCTCGATGAACTTTAATGAAAGGTTTCAAAATAAAATAATCATTGTTTTAAATTACATCAGCGTAATAATGATAGATCAATCTAATTTGTTACATTTGCAATGCACCGGTATGTAGTAGGATGAAAATTTATGAAATTGGTCTTCTTGCTCATGTTGGGGGTTCTATTTAAGCTTTATTTTGTAATGTACTTCGAAAATTGTGGTTGAAGGTGTAGTCAACTCCTGATTTAGAAATAGTGAATTTCCGAAAAAATAAAAACTAGTAATATAAGTACATTAAATATTTTATGTAGCGGTTGTAACTGGCTAACTTTATCAAGGTTTTTCATTTTTCTCTTGCGTATCATGACTATTTAGTGAAATGATACTTTTGAAATTTCTCTCAGTAACAGACGATGGCTTATAAAAGAGCATCACTGATTTCATATGCAATTCATATGTTTTTTAGATATTTTAATTCCATATAAGGGGGGAAAGTCGCATAGTTTTACTGTATTTGTGGATCCGAGAATGATTCTTTGATTTTGCTAATTATTTTTAATATATAGAGGATTGACGCATAACTGCCAATAGCGGTTGACATTATATAATTCATCAATTATGAAAATACATGAAGGTTATATCTTAGTTTTAATTGACTTATATACTAATTAACTTTTAAAGTTTGAAATACTGACAATGACTTATCTCTTCTCTTAACAGCATGTGAGCGTGTGAGCCATATTTTATTAAGATCGATTATAAAATATAGATTTATACATAAAACATACAAATAAACTTTTGTTTACGTATATATAGAGCAGTATTGCTAGCAATTCATGTATAAACTTCTAGAAATAACTGCACAAAGTTGACCATGGCATAACAGAGAATAAGAAAAGTTAGTTTGAAATTTCAAGTCTAGCCTCCATATGATATGACTTGGATCTGCCACACAAAATCGAAAAACCATAAAAATATCTTTAGAAATCATCAAAAATTACAAAACAATTTCTATAGCATATATTTAGAATTATTTAAACTGCTAAAAAGGTAAAAGTATGATATGTTCATTGACAAAATAATTCATTAAAAATATACAATAGAAAAGCTGTTTCGAAAATTAAAAATATATAAATAAGCCATTGTAACCACTGTTCCATACTTGTTTATCACCTCTGTATCATATGAAATGAAAATAAAATTCAGGTTGCTTCATAATATTTCTTTGTTAACTATATTGGCTGTTTATTCTACTCGTGCCAAAACAAAAAAAAATATTTTATATCGGTAATTCAATTGCAGTGTGATTTTGAGAAAGACAGTTACTTCGCTCAATAAAAGACTCACTTTCCCTTAGTGTGAACATTTCTTTCTTTGATATTCGTTAATCGCTTCTTTTCTCTACATTTTCATTATCAAGCATTTTCATTAATGTGCTACAGTCAAAACCATATTTCAATTGTTTTTTTTTGAAAGGAGGGCATAATGTTTTTTTGAATCTCTATTTAAAATCAAACGTAAACAAAGAAATTTATCTCATTGCATAATACGGCTCTTTCTATTTGTGCACTCACAGTTTGAGGTTTTCGCCTATACGCGGATAAATGCAAGGCACTGATATTGCTGCTTTACGCATGCGCGAATTGCAGTAGGAAAGTTAAAATGGAATAATAAAACTCCTTTTTAAAATTTTAATTTGACTTCAATACACTAAAACTTTCTCTAATAAATGCTTTACAAAATGATACAAATATCTTCAATATGAGTTAATTATTTCTGGAATTTTACTTTTTTAAACATACAGACACTTTCAGAAGACTTCCCTTTACACTATGTATAGATAATGAATATCGATTTCATGATTTAATCGGTGAGCACACTTTCCTGTTAATATTATAAGTTTTTTTTTTAAATTCAAAGTTGGTATCAAAAGTTTTTAGCTTAACAAAAATAACCTTAATCAATGCATGAAACGACTGTGTATACAGTTATCATATTATCACTATATTAATGATGTTATGGATTCAACTTAAAGATTTAAATCAGAACCTTCTAATACACAAATGGAACATTAATCATTGTACCGCCCGCCATTTACTATTTATATTTCTTACAATGAAAACAACGTATGATTGCCGGTAGTACAGATTATCCATGTTCCTGAAGTGCAATTCATGCTCATGCATACAAAATAAGATACATATTGCATGCCTTATCTACACAATTACTCTGACAATCTTCCTATTTCTAGAATGATTTTCATTAAATGATAAGTGTGGAAAGCTAACAATGTAACTAAAATAATATTTGTGAAAGGGCAACAATAAGTGGGGCCTTTGCATCTGTTAAGCACTTCCAATTCAATAATAACTAGAACTGCAAAAACAAAGGCAAATGCATTACACTGCTCCATACCTTTGAACTTATAATCACAAAAGATATTTGGTATTTGAAAGGAATGTATACAATTAGAGATATTAAACAATATGAGATAGGACTTTGCATGGGAAACTTCAAAATGAAGTGTTTGCAAAAAATAAATAAGTAAATAAACTTATGGAATTATTTTGCATCGAATTCTTCGAATAATATCGCAATGTTGCACGTTTCTCGTTTAGCTTGGCCCGCCACGATGAAAATGTATCCTGTTATTGAAACGATTTTATTGCTTTCTTGGAGGCCCCGGTTTAGCTCGTTGCATAATGATGAGCGACTAGCAAGCTTTCCCAAAACCCATCTTAGAGAACTTCTTTCCCAGAATTTTGGCGACAATATCTGAGTGAAATATTTATCTATGGTTTTGATGTCAGAATCATGTCTCAAAGTTCATTCTAACTACATGCGTTTTGAGTTACAACATTTACATACGCATGAATAGACAAATCGAAGATAGATCGAAAATAGATATGACCTAAAATCTGATTTAGATTTGTAATTTTGATGATAAAATTATAAGTAAAATTTCATATTATCACATTTCTTTCTAAATTTTCATCTTCATGAAAAATTAAAAATATTATAAGAGTGGTGTGTAATTTATTTCACTTTATTATATAATAACAAAAACAAATATCTATAAACAACAATTTATCATTTTTTAATGTTCTGTCAGGATACCCGAAATTTTTTTATTCATTATTCATACTTTTGTCAAATGGAAAATTAAATTTGTTTAAATACCGATGAAGTTTTGATTAAATGCCAAATTGATTTTAAAGTAACATATTATCTATACAAATCAAACAACAGATAAGTAACATGAGTTCACAATGGAAGAAAAAAATGGGCCTTCTCTTAAATAATTAAAAAAATCATCTTATCAAAAGTATTGCAAATGTTTCTTGAAATACTTTAAAAGAATTTAACTGATCTGTAAACATTTAAAGTGAAAAAGTTTGAAGATCGGTCGATTGAAAGGTTCATTCGATAGATCTAAGGTCAAAGTTGAATTTAACAGATCATCTGATCGAAGGAAATTTGAAAGAAACTGACCGCTGGTGGTTACTCATAAATAAGATATTTAATAAACTGATAATTTTGAAGAAAATGAGAAAGACCATCATTTCATTTGAAAGAAAAGAATAATTGAACTCATTTTTGGAAGGATATTCCACTATTTCCAACAGCATTTAAAAATCTAGAAATTTTTACAAACATTAAACAGCGTGAAATTACCTGGCATCTTAACTGATATTTAATACATACGGTCGTATTGTCTGTAAAAACCTCTAAATACATTAATCTTAATTCAGAAAAACTCGCTAGAACATAGTTTTAAGTTCAAGTCTTGTTGTGAAGAAGCTTTGTTCTTCGCATAGTGACCATGGTCGCTTGTATTTCTCACCAGAAATGGACTTTGTTCTAATTATTATTTTTAATTTGGTACTCAAAGAGTATATTTTTCTCCCTATTTTTTTAAATAAAATGTTTAGGTTAGGCGAAGGGAATGGATCGCAATAAAATTGGGAGGTTGGTTACCGCTAGCGGCAGTTCCAAGGATTTATTTCAACTTCAAATCAATAAACAAAAATATTTGTCCCAACAATAGCAACCTTAATGAAGGGCAGATCAGAATGTGTCGACAGGCTTTATAACTTTTTATTATACTTAGAATTTATTTTGCTTTTGTCTGTTTATTTTGCATTTTCAATTATATATAGATATATTCACAACATTATGTATATGGCTGTTAGAAATGAATTCCTTTATAAATTTTAGTATTTTTACAACTTTACTAACGTAAATAAAAGTACTTTAGTACTTTGTACTTACAAAATTTGTCCGAAAATTTTTCAAATATATCGACTGCAGATAATAAATGTAAAGACTCTTTATACATTCCTAAAAAATTCATAAAGTTTGAACTATATACAGTAATAATAACATTAAAATTAATTAATATAGAGTAGTTAATACGTTTACAATAAAGTGGAGAAAAAAAAATCGATTTTTCGAGTATCTAATGCTAATAATTTTTCCTTTGCCAGTTCATCAATGGAATGATACTGAACTTCGCTCTGCGGGCTTAACTTTAAAAAAAGACAAAAAACAAATCTTAGCTTTAAAACTATGCAAATTAACTTTTGATTTTTAACAACATCTAAGTACTTCATTATAGCTATCTGATGTCAAAAAACATTAAATATAAAAGTTATATACTACGTTTTAAATTCGTAAAATGGTCCTAAAATTTTGCAGCTAACGTGATAATTAAAGTTTAGACTATTAACTAAATAAAGCCTCATTACATGAACAGGCTTCAAAGTATGTTTAAGACATTTTTTCACATATTAATATGTCTTAATGGCGAGCGAGATAAGACAGGCATCAATAATGAATAGTAAAACATGAAAGTAATTTAGGAAAAATACATAGAATTTTAAAGTTCTCTTTTTTTTCACCTGAAAAATATCGACCTTTTTAAATATGACAACTGTTAAAAACAGTGGGAGTTGCTTTAAAAACTATACCATTCGAGATTGTAAAACCGAGAGCGGAAAATCGCCCTTTTTTTCCATTTACCCTTACTTTTTTCTATGTAAACCATTCCAGTTTTGAAGACTAAGAAAAAGAATCGATATTGTAATAATGACTACAAAGTACAAGCCAGTGATTACTAGCGAAGCTATTGAAAGTGGACAAAAAATACTTTTAGTGGAATGTTTCATAATTGAAAAGAATACTACAAAAAATATTTGAATGCATTTCCAAAACTTTTGCTGTTTTAAATGCCGTCTTTTGTATTAAACCTTCATTTATTTCACTTTCAAAACGTGCAAATATCTGACGTGAAAATTTCCTGAAAAGATTAAAAAGAGAAAACCAAGAACAGCTTGAATAATGTAATAAAGAAATTCGTTTAGAGAGTTATGATGTTTTGAGATACGCTGAATTTCTTGATTTTTGTATTGCCATATGGCAATGCGGTCTTGGTAAATGGATTTAGTATCAACAAGGACATGCTTATTGAAAATGTTGAGGAATATTCTTTTACTGGCCTAAGAACTGAGTATGATGCCATAAATTTTATAGAGGTATCTTAAATGTGTATGGTAATATACTAAGTATTATAATGTTTTAAATAAACCATTGAAAGATTTAAGGAAGGAAAAAAAGTCCAAGAAACACAAGGAAGCTTTGCAAATTTATTTGTTTAAAAATACCTGTTGTGGAAATCTATGCACAAATATATGAATGGGCCTTTTTTTTGTCTGTAATGTTTTCGTTAAATAATCTTTAAACAGTTTGTATCATGATAAGTAAAACCGTTATTTTATGTTTTATTCCACCCGAGATCTTAATTTTTCGTGACTTAAGATTAGAGAACATGGGATAACCAATCAAAACTTTTTTCTCCCCACTATGTGAATTTTGTCTTATTAACTTCTAGGCAATAAATAAATAGATTTTTTTTCTGTATGCAAATATAAGCATTATTTTATTATACCATTATTTCAGGTAATCCTGAATTGTTGCTTATTTCTTCATACCTTTTCCACTGATAAAAACTAAGGGTTATTATTACTCTATTACAAATAGCGCATGAGTGCTATTTACTTTCTGTCGCATATAGGTACAGGGAAATGTTTTCCTCCATTTTAGTGATAACTTTGTAGAAGTATATGATGTCATGATGCAGTTTACAAACATCCTAAATTCATTTTTGAAACTTGTTGCGGTAGTAAGCAATAGTAAAATGTTGTTTACAGGTCAGCCGTAGACACAGATTAAGAAGTCCGAACTCTCTTACCAACAGACATCGATCATGTCTGTACCACTCTTACAGTTTCTAAAAAGTTCTATTGGTCCTAAGTAGGGTCAGTTTCATATAAGCCGATTTCATTCGAGTCAATTTCTCAGAAATATACAAGTTTTCAGTTAATAGGCGCATAGTCAGATGATTTTATTTTATTTTTTGCCAAATTTCCTAGAATTTGATAAATAGTCTTGACTTGAAAGAATGAAAGGTATACCGTTAAAGTAAAGCAAGCAAATGAACCACAGCAATGGTCACTGAATTTTAGCTTCTATTGTTGTAGTTATTGACCACTCATTGCAAGATGCTGCATCATCATACCATTGATGGTGCATATACTATTGTCATACCATTTTCAATTCTTGAATGTCATTGTCTTAATTTGCACTTCGTTATCTCACACCGTCATAACAATTAACATATCATCCATCAGACTCATTAATCAAGCTTTTTTTACTTTATGTATCGGTGATTTTTAGCTTATGTTTTTCTTTAAAAAATGGTATTAGCAAATTTCTATCTATTTTTTTTTCTACATATTCTCTTTGAAAGATAATATTTATTTATTTTTTATATATATTCAGTTTTTTTCAAATATTCTATTTTATATTTCTCTGTTACAATGACCAACCAATTCGTAAATGTCCTTTAGCCTGCCATGTAAAAAAATTATAAGTATGTTTTTGTAAGAATTTCAGTTATTCCGATTATATGTTAGAATTTGAAACTCTTAACCCTAATACACGTACTAAAAATATAAAGATTGTTGTAACATTAACTGTTTATGTCAACACGAAATTAAGATAATTATTTCACACCTGTTTAAAACCTATCATCAGAGTTTCAATAATTTAGGTATAAAAGTAAACTTTGGTTTGTTTCGAAACTTCTTTTCAAAAATTAGGTTCTTTACTGATTAAAAATTCAAAATATACTTTTTTTTTCGATAATTTTTTTTTCTTTCTTTAATTAGCATATGAAATTATAACCTTTGGGTCCTTCTAGACCTGAACATTTGAAACATAAATTTTTTTTCGCTTCATCCTTCTTTATAATAATCCCAAATTAACCATTCATTACCTTATTTCCTTTTTTTATCACAAAAAATTACGTTTACTTCAAAAAAGAATTATTGAACCTTGTCTTGGTTAGAACGAATGTATATTTTGTTTTGTGGTTTCAGAATGAGAAAAAAATATGAGACATCTATTTAAAAATATTCGTTTGAAATAATAATCTCATATCAAACGACAATAATTACCGATCAATCTACACATTAATATACGTATTGTAGATGTACTTTATCAGTCAAACAATCAAACAAGTTACAACTAAAAAAATCACATTTATTAGTATATAATACAAAGAATGAACATGAAACATGTCATTCGATTATACATGGAACGGAATACATCGTTGTTCGATTTATCACCGTTGAAATCCGGATGTTAACGGAAGAAAAAAAGGCCTCCCTCACACGAGAATCTTTAACTGCAGTCCAAAGATAAAGAAACAGTTCATAGATGAAGCTAGAATGGTCGGAAGTATGTATCGATAAAAAAAAGGAATACACAGCGAATTAATACATCGATAATTTGAAACAAACGTTCTCGTTACAATTATCCAGAGCTGAGTGATGTATATGACAAATGATGGTTCCTCTGGACCTCTGATCAATCATTATTCTCCTCCGAAATGCCACTGTCATCCGTGTGGATATTGTTTTCTTGAGAGTGAACTTGTCCTTGAGCGGATCCGTTCTCTTTGACTTCTTTGACCTCTTCACGGTCATCGCCAGATTTCTTCTTGGAAGTTCGATACTCCTCCTGGGAAACAAATAGAAATAATGTTGTTGAAGATAAAAGTCACAACAAACTTGTCAATTTTGGTGCATCAAAGTTTATTTTTCAGGAAATAATGAAAAAAGGAATGAAATAAATGTTTTATAATAAATTCTTTCGTAAAACTGATTCGTAAATTTATAGACACAAGGAATTAACTGTAATTGAAACTATAGTTTTTAAAATACATACAAAAGATATTTTTAGCATAATGAATTAAGTTTCTTTAATATAAAATGCTACTTACAAGCCAAGACACTAATCCATATAAGTACATAGGCAGGAGCTGAGGAATCAACTTTGCTATTCCCAAAACCGATAGAATCCCATTTCTTACTGCCACTACGACAGCGGGAGCTTGGTGCTACAAAAAAAATAACCAATCAAGTTACATATTAAAAGAAAACAAATGCACTCTGTTTATTAATTAATGTTTGCATTCAAATGAAATAAATTTGTCACATATTTAAATAATAATATATACCACTATTTTTTCTGTTTTACATATTATCTAGAAAAATAAAATAGAATTCATATAATAATACAAAAATATAAAGTTTTTAAAAAACAGTTCGCAATTTTTTTTTTAATTTTTGCTTGTATAAATTATATTTATAGAAGCAAACAAAAAAAAATAGTATAAAAATTTAATAAATTCAAAATACTCGATAAACCTGTCTACTTTTTAAAATATTCTAATGGTGTTAATATAAAAAAATTATTTGTAATATCAAATAAAGTGCAACTTAAGAATCATTCATTGGAATACTGCAATTATAATATCCATCAATCAATAATATAGTTATCGGTATTAATTTGAAAAAAAAAATGATTAGGAATATTTCAATCACAATATTTAACAGATATTTATAACAGTTATTATATTCAAAATTTAAATTATTCATTATTAAAGTAAACATTAAAAAATCCATTACTGAATAAGCTTGTGTAATAATTTGTTTTACCGTTAATTATAAGAGACTAATTACATTAAATGAAAAAAATTTCAGTATATATTATTCAATTCAGTTCAGTATTTTTGTATAATCAAAATTCATTTCTTGCAGTCATTGTATCTTGTGTATTGATATTTAAAATTATAAATTCTTAACTTTAATTGCTTTCAATATGTTATCTATACTTATAATAAAGCTCAATGTGTGTGTGTGTGTGTGTGTGTTGGCGCTCTACAGGCCAGACCGTTGGACCTACAGCTACCAAATTTGGTACATGTATATCTTGGAGGTCCGGAATGTGCACCTCGGAGCCCCTTTTTCGAATTTTTAATTAGAATTTGAATTAATTAAAATTTAAGCGAAATTTTGACGTTTTTCCGCTATAACTTCCGAAAATATGATCGCATAAACATGATTTTTACATCAATTTAAAGATTAAAAAATTAGCTTTCTAACGGTATCAATGTTTTTAATTTATAATGTAAGCTTCTATTTTTAATGAATTTTTAAAGAAATATTTTAACCATGTTTTTATCACGTGACTGGATAAAATAAAAGAATGCCGGAAGTTCAAATAAAAAAATTATCATCGCAAAATAAATCTACAGAAATGCAACTTTTAAGCACGTGATTGGATAAAATAATATAAATATAAAATGTGATATTTTCTTTAAAAAATAAATGCAAAGCAAAGGTTTCTACAATCGTTTGCAATATCTATATCATTAACTCGATAAATCTTCTTTATTTACGGTAAACCTGATTGAATTTAGACAGGATATGCATTGAAATCCCGACTTAATGGCATATTTATGTAATAGTTTGCAATATCTGTATCATTAATTTAATACTTTTTTTCCCTTTCTCGCTTTCTTTAAAAAAACATATTTAATATTTTGGCAACATCATCGAATTTTTTTTTAATATTTTGGAAGCATAACCGATGGTTTAAACTGATTGATTTATAAAATTAAAGAATATTATAAGGAAAAGGTGTACTTTTAGAACTTTCCGTCCATCATCTTAAAAAATATATTAATTTCAGGTCAATCAATGCCCGGAATTACTTCAAGGCTAATGAATATGTGATTTAATTGAAAATTTTAGAACGCTTTACTCATGGCGAACCAGCTGGTCGCCAAAGGCGGCTAGTTACTAATAAATTGGAGAACAAGCTAGCGATCGTAGGTGGTATTTATTTATACAAGTGGTGCCGATAATGAACACAACGATACGAAATGATCAAGAAATTGAAAAATAGTTTTCCAACCCTCGATATATCGTACCAATTCCTGGGTGTCGCTCATTCCACCAGCTTGTGTTGGGGTTTGGGAGAAAGATGTGTACGTAGAAGCAACCTGCTTACTGACGAGTCTTGCTAAATGCAAAAGTTGTTGTTCGATTCGGTTCTACAAAAGAAAAAAGTAACCAATAATTAATAAAAATGAAATAATTGTGAAATAAAATAATCGATGTAAGAATATCAATCCAAAGTTATGTATTTTTTAAAATTTCTCATTAAGGTACGACATAGAAATATAGCAGGCGACAGAAAATGAGCGATAAGTTTGTATGTATGTGTGTGCAAGGCTTCAGGCTTTTATAATGGTGCGAATGAATAATATGACTATCAAAATTTAAAGCTTAAAAAATTTTAATGTAGAAGCTATTAAAAAACAAGTTACGTAAATTATTATAATTTAAAATTTTATCTAGCATTAAGCCTGAAGAGCCTGTTGATCACAAAAGGTAGTTTGTATAAAAATCAGAGCTTATATAAATATATAGTAGTATAATCACATCACATTGTATCATCAGCAAATCAAATTATTATAATACTTTTTACTTCAAGTAAATATCGATATAACCATGCAAACGATTCATACCTTTTCAGCTTCATCTGCTTCTGGTACTTCTTGTTGCCAGATAGCTACCCAAAGCTTGTTAGCATAAGCAATGGCTGCATCGACATTTGTTTTAGAAATCTCGATCTAAAAAAAGGAATTATTTCCTTTAAAAATAAAATTAGAATAATTTTTATCTAAATCATCAAATTTTGTACATTTTTATTATAAATAAAGAGTCGAAGTGTTTTGTGTCAGCATGAAACAAGATTTAAATTTGGAAACTCAGCAACGTTTGATCTAAAATTTTAGAAAAACATGCAAATAAGTTCATTACACATAAAATAAATTTCGCTCTATTCATGGAAATGGTGTTTAATCTATTTAGAACACACACACACACACACACACACACACACACACACACACACACACACACACACACACACACATATATATATATATATATATATATATGAAAAAAGGTCTTCAAGTATATTTTGAGAGGGATTTTTTTAAAGCAGTTTAATCACAACTTAAAAATAATTTATATAAAAATAGTTTCAATAGCTTTATAAAATTTACGCGCTCACATTATAGCATATACATTTAATAAAGATATCGGCAAATAATGTTATTTCTCATTTCTATGCGGAATTATTGGACTCCACGTTTGTACTAACTTCAGGCTAGCTATTATAAAAGATAGAGAATAATCAAATGATGTAACCATGAATTCTTACCAGCCTGATGGGGTAGATGAGAAATAGATCAAAAGCTTTTTCCTGGAGGTTTTCAGACTGGATTAAAATGGCTCTATAGGCTCTTCTTCGGAGGGCGTTAGACAGTCGTGTAACCCGAACCAGCACGGATGGCTTTTCTTTCTCTTGTTTAGTACCATTGCTTTGTTTCTCATCTAAAAAATGGGTAAAATTTGAAAAATTGAAGCGTCAATAATGATTTTTAAACAATGAGTAAACATTCTTTGTTCCATACATAAAATATTATTACCATTGAAGAGTTAAAAAATAAATAAACCATATTACCCAAAGTTAACACCTAATCAAAAATTAACAACTTGATGGTTTTTCAGGCTGCTCGAAATATAAATTATATTATCAAAATTAATTATATCAAGACTGAATCAGATGTGTATATCTAATAAGGAACAACGCTAACTTTTGAAAAAAGAGTAGGGATCAAAACATTATTCGCCGTGTTTATATTCCAGTATTCTCATCTATTATGGCAAACTATAAAGCTTTTCGCCAAAGCATAGCAACACCAGATGGATGGCTTCTTTCAGCAATAGGAACAGTCTCTGAGAATATCAATGAATATGTTTTAAGCTGAATAAAAATAAGACATAGCCTGAAAATAAATTCCAAATATCTTCTTTGAAGAAAAATTATTTTAAGATCGGATTTTCACTTGAATTGGCAGCAGGCGCACAGCAAAAACATTTCTGGTGTCTCACAAAATTTTACATTTGTATAAAACTTAGATGCATATTATTAAATGAATACATGATATTATTCAAAGTTAGGATATAATTTTGGACATCCTGCATATTTGATTTTAAATCTATAATAAATGGAATTTTTTATGTACTTATCTTAAAGGGTACTTTATTTTCTTAAGAATGAAGCTTATAATTGAAAAATTTATTTATTTATAATTTATGATCTTATTGGACATTTCCTTTTTGTCACGAAAGAAGTCTCCTAATAATCATCTTGATGATAAAAAATGAATATATTTATTCAGTGCTTCTGAACTAGTATAGAAAGAAACTAAAGGAAAAATTATCATTTCTGACAAAAATCATACTGACCTTATGTCTTTAAGAAGATAGGGAAATTTTAAAAATAAATTTAAATAAACGCCTCCAGATATTATCAGATTTTACTTTATAGATCAAAATATGATACTATTTTTTTCTTTAAAAATTCTTATTCCCACACTTTTCTCTGATCTGATTTTATTTCGATAAAATTTTGTCAATAACACTCATGCGACCTTTAGACTTTCACAAAATACTGATATGGGCCGAAAAATACTTTCAAATACAGAAAATTCCGCAATCGCGAGGTGAATAGACTTTTCTAGATAATATCACCTTTGAGCCTGACCTGCATCGGAAAAAACACGAGAATTTTGCATGATACTCAACGAACCTGATACAAAAACATTATCGATATGTGATGATAAAGCTATATTCATACTTGACATTAAATCGATACTACTATTAGCCTTGAACTGAGCGATAAAATAGTGATGAAACGACAAATCTTGATGTTTGAGTGGAAAAATTTGTGAAGCCCTTGGATTCCCAGCCCGCTGTCTGGTTCTCCATTGACCTTGTTGAGACTGTAGAAGGACAAAAAGAATTTTTTTTATCGACAACCGTGATACCTAAAAATACTATCACTCCAAATTATCACTAGTAGCTTTCATCGACTGTTAATAATAATTTCTTCAATGTAATTGATACGGTTTAGTAGACCAGCTCTAATTTTTACTGCAAAATGAAGGCTAACTCAGTGCAAGGAAGTTATAAGAATCCGTTTGTTGGTTTATATAATAAATTCTTTCCTTCAATATATAAATAACAGTTCAGGATCCTTTAAAGTGGATGAATTTCATGTGAGATTTCATTTAACAATTTTATAAGAGATTTTTATTTATTTATTTACTCTTTTAAAAAATACCTGTCTTGATTAATTGATTACCAAAGATTCGTCAGAATTAACAAAGATCAATTCATAACTTAAATACTTTAATAGCATTTTTTATTACTTATCAGGTGGATTAGGTGTTGATAGATAAGCAAGTTCTCGCTATCCTGTTCGATAAAGTAATGATGTAATGTTGAGTTCCTTTTAATCTGAAGATGGGGCATAATTTCCATGGCAGATATTGAGTCGCAGCAAGGGTTGACCATTAAGAATTTACGCGCAATTTCTTAAATGTTGTCATAATAAGATAGTTCAACTACTCCAGTTGCTGAAGCAGGGCATAGTAAATCTCTTATTGATTACGATTATTTTTAAATGAGCATCTCTCATTAAATATTATTAAATTTAATTAAATTAATGTTATCACTGAAATTTATTTCACTACATAAAAGAAGTCATCATTATGTAATGAGAAGTTATGTCTTTATACTGACCTTTGGATGGAGGCAGAGCATAATCAATATAGTTTTGTGTAATTACAAGAACGCTGTCGATAGAAGATAAGATGGATTTTACGACGTTTTCCCCAAAGATGGCAGTGGCTCGTTTCAAACCAAAATCAGCAGCAGATTTTACCTAAAACAAAAATTATTATTTTAGTAAAATAAAGAAACAAAAGATAGTAACAAATAAATCAAAATTTCCAAAAAATTAGTAAATGTTTTTGAATTTTTACTGAAATTATTTTGACCTCACCTTATCATTTCCATACTTTCTGATATCTTCAATCCTTGAATTAACTGTGCTGACATATAATTTCCTGGTATCACCGATAATCTATAAATGAATTATAACTTTTTATCATTTTATATTAAAGACAATTTTCAGGTGTTATTGAATTTTAATTGCTCTAAAAGTGAGGGTTTTTTTTTTTAATCAAATGCAGTAGTCATGGAAATTTAGGAAATAAGGTATCGACTAAGGTGTCCCTTGCTATCTGATCATAATACAAAGTTTCAAAATACTTTATAATTGGCCTTTGAGATGATTTGAAACGGAGTGTAATTATAAGTAAAATTAAAGCTGTTTAGCATATGGCAGCTAAAAAAAATATTTGGATGCCTTCGGCTTAAGCAAAAAATTATTTTCCATTCATAATATGTTTAGCTCAGTTCATCAAAAATTGACGGTTCATCCACTCTAGTCAACAATAAAAAAAAAAGTGACAATTAGTTATATTTTAACCAGTTGAGTGCGTTCGCCATATATAACTTGATCATTTTTGTGTGGTCGATTTCTAATTTTAATCTAATAAAAAAGAAATCTTATTCATTTTATCATGATTGACTTGCAAAATTTTCTATTCAATCATTTCAATGCGTTCTACCTGTGACTATCTTGACTATAAAAAGGAGGATTTGAAGACTTTAATACATTTCGCAGTTAAATCGTTAAAAAATACATTACTGGTTATAATTGGATTAATAAAGTGAGTATTTAATGGGGAGAAGTGTTTAATAATAATTAGAAATTTTTCAATTGTAAAAAAATCAATATTATACTAAAATAATTTTTGAAACAAATGTTTTTATTCTTATGAAACATATTTTTAAATATAATTCACGACAGGATTAATCAAATTTTATGATTTGTCAAATAAATGCACAATCATGTGAATAGCAGTGGGCTAATATCTCGGTTACATTGCTATTCCCCTATTATATTATTATTTCTGATTTAAAATTTTAATATTTTTTCATTTTTAATCTAATTTGGAGAAAGGCATAATGGAATAAGGATGTTATATCTTTGATTTTCTTTCTTAAAATCTTTTCAAATATTACGTAAGAAGGGGAAAAGACTACAAACATTATACATCATTTCTGGATAATACAATTACACTTTAAAAATTAAGAATTTATAAAACGTTTCAAAAATAATTATGCAGGTTTTTAAAATAATGACCTAGATTTAGCAGAACGGCGTAATAAATCCGTTCCAAAGATATGAAAACAAAATTGTCATGTAAACGAAGAGAGAAACTGTCATATATATTTCACTGATTTATCTTATGAACAGAAGGCGAAAAAAATTTTGCGGCATAAAAAAATGAGACGCCACGACAAGGCAGAAGACGACAAAGGAAGATTAGATGTCAAAAAAAAAAAAAAAAGCAGTGCGTAAATAATTCTTCCGAGTGCAGATTCGTTTTGATGACCTTTATTGTTCGAACATTGACTTAAAACATTTACACGTGTGCGATCTTTATCCTCTTCTCAATGTAGCGTGCTGAAAGGAAGCACAGACGAAAACTGATAATGATTTTAAAAATAATTGTATTTTTAGAGCACTTTATGTACTTGGATGATTAATCTATTCAAAGTCTACTATCCTTGAAAGTTCGATGTCATACATTTGCAAAAGTGATAGGGCTGTGAAAGACGTTTGTTGTCATACAATGCTCCCTCTAGGTTACTAGTATTGAAATCTACTTTTAATTCGAACTTTATTTAAAAAATCTTTTTCATCATTTGCAACTGCAATTAGAGTTCCTCTTGCTTTAGAAAGTGAAAATTATTTGTCATATAATTTTTTTTTGTTTCTATAAAAAGAAAAAAAAAACATTATTTGTCAATATTTTATTGAATACTAGCCGCCTTTGTGCTCCAGCTAGTTCCGCAGGGATATTCCATGTATTGAATGTGATTTTAAAATATTATGTAAAACTTAATGTTTATGGTTCAAACAAAAACTAACTTTTTAACATTAAATTGCAATAAACATTGAAACTATCTTAATTTGATAGTTTGGCATGAATCTACCAAACGGATTCTAGTCCTTCTACGTCACAGATCCATTAAAAACATATTTTCTTGGGTTATCTATCTTCTAATCTAATTATGTATTGGTTTTCATGATGAAGTAATTTCGCACTCTTGTTCTTCAAATAAATTGAGAAAAAAAACCAAATCCTTCCTTATTAACTTTCGGCAATGTAAAAAACAAATATGAAAGTAAATATCTGAGGAAATATGAAAATATGATTCCTTTCTTACAAATATTAGAATAGAAATGAAAAAGGATAAAAATTTAAAAGAAAAAAAAACCGCTTTTAAGTCTGTTTCGATACTTCATTTTATTCTCCTTAAAAAGCTTAATATTTCCATTAAAATACACCCTTATAGCCTTTCTGTTAATAATATTTCAAAAATGCGTTGGAAATTTCATCAAATAATTTTTACGACTCTCTTATTTCAACAGTAAAAAAAGAGGAGTGTGTATTCTACGTTTACATTATCTATCAGTGAAAACAGATATATATAATCATAAAAATTAAGCATCGAATAATTTATTAAGTCATAATTTTTGAAGTTTAAAGGAAAGCACATTTTCTTTAAACATGGCGGTATTGAACAGTACTATAATAAACGATAATTCATAAATCTACGTTTTGGAATACAGTAAAAGCTCCTTATTCGCGCTTCCTTCATTCGCGTTTTCACTATTTGCGGCTTAAAAAAAAGCGACCCAATTCCTATAATCACGGATCTAATAAGTACATACATAATTATAAAAGGATTCCAATAGGTATCCAACCCAATATCCTTCATAAATGCCGTCAAATGGACTAATAAAAAAAAGTAAAATAGATTTTATTACAACTTTGTCTAAAGTATGTTGTTAAATGCAAACTGCAAACATAGCCGAAATCGCAAATGGAATAGGACGAGATGGGTTCGAACAGATAGAATCAAGAGACATTCAGGAATTGCTTGAATCGCAATGAAGATCTGACTGAAACCGACTTGGAGGAAATGTTAAATTCACTACCCATTGAAGATGAGGCTTCAGCAAGCACGGGAAACGTGACATTTAATTTGAAAAATCTTAGTGAAGGTTTAAGAATGGCAAATGAGCTTTGCGATTTCTTTATGAACGTCTATGGAACGAAGTCTTATTTTTAAGAGGCAAATTGCTAATGCAACTGCTGCGTATCAGTCTGAATTGAAGGATAAGATAATAAATAAAATTATTTTGTCACCTAGGTACGTATCCCCTATAATCCCATATAAATTCCCATTCCGTATTCACGGTTTCTGCATTCACGGCATATTTATGGAACATATACTCCGCGAATAAAGAGCTTTTACTGCATATTCTTTGAGGATATCTATTCGTTTTATCTTTAACGTGTGTTTGTTTGACGTAAACACAAATATGTTTAAAGAATTCAGAAAGTTTGAATAATTTTATAAAGTTTGATATAAAATAAGAAAAATTGACTAATCTTAAAGCTTTTAGCTTCTTACTAGGTCACGCGGCAATCAAGTTAAAGTATTTTTAACTTTTGGTGCAAAAAAAAAAAAAAAAAAAGAAAAACGATTACAAACTCTTATCAAAAGCACATGACAATCCACCGAATTCAGCAACAACTGTATTCGAAACAAATCAACAATTTTTCCCCCATTTCATACTATCAGCTCATATTTCAGCCAGCTTTCAAAAAATAATCGTTTCTGATTCGCTTGAGATTATATAATGAAAAAATTTTAAGATAGATCTAACATAGTGGAATCAAATTCATTATCAGAAAATAAAGCAAAACAAAAAAAGTAAGGCTCTGCTAAATTTTATGATTACTCCTAAGATATGAAAACTGAAATGGTTCGTTCAATAAAAACTCAAGTACATTTTGTCCTTAGTTATATTAAGTAGAATCAGTTGTCCGTAGACAGCTTTCTGAATCTAACAGCAAATAACTTTTAAGTGAACATATTTGATGTCTAAGATCTTTATTTATTTAAATATTAATGATGAAGCAATGGATATTCCTTCATAGAAATTCTGTACATTTAAGGCAATGAATTATATTATACCATTTTATTGTATATCCATTTTTGGTGAAATAAATTTTAAAAACTCTAATACCTTTGACAACATACCAATCTTATCAAAAGTAATGATTAGTCAGAATACATATATATATATATATAAAATCTTTAGGAATACATATTTTATATTATTTCTTTTTGCTGTGTAAGGTTTTAGACGGACTTTTTTTTCTTTCGCATTTCAAAATATTATTAAAAAATAATAATTTAAAAAGTTTTCCTGTGAAAGAGGGTTTTTTTCCCCTACCAATTTTTTAAATTTTTTTTATTTAGTTAGTGATGCGCTGAGAAAAACCTTAACTCAGCGGCACGACCGCCAATGTGAGCCAAGGCCTACAGAGTCCATACCTGCTTTCTTGACCGAGGGCCATGGAGTGCAAGGCATGTGTTCCAGTTAGGTGGTCAGCCTAATGAGGGGGACCCCCACTGTTTAGTTCCCAAATGAGCTTGGTCCACAGTTTATCGACCCACTGAAGGGATGAAAGATTGAGTCGACATTGCCCAGCCGAGGATCGAACCTCGGGCCTGTGAGTTGAACCCTTTTTAATCCCGAACAGAAATAAACTAAAGATAAGTAATAGCGGTATTTATTTGAGGAAATATTTTTGGATTAAAATCAACAGAAATCCTTCATTTTTGTTGGTTTTCATGGTATTGTGTATTGTAATTGTATATGATTAAATAACTTATATTCGATACTGTATCACATTTTAAAAATAAAATATCTTCGTTTGCTCATATAGTAATAAAATGAGTAAAAAATGTAGAAATGCCAGAGAAGAATCAGCATTTAAAAATAAAGTTATTACAATTTGTTTTCCCTTGTAAAAACTCTTTCTTACTACAAAAGTTTCTGATTGATATATTGTGAACTTACTTCGTCTGCTGGTTTCTTAATAAAGGGGACTTTTTCTTCTAGAGTGCCGAGGCCTTTGCAAGCGAGGTCGTCGACAACTTGAACTGAAAGAGGAAATAGATATTTACTTAAACCGTAAGAAAGCCGAAAGTAAATCATTAATATCGCAGCATAAAGCCCCCCTTTTTTTTTGAAAATGAAATTGTTGACAATGAATGTTTCTTCCATTTTGCAAATTCAGATATATATATCAGATTGATGGGTGTAATAATATAAGCAGAATCTTTCGTGACATAATATCAAATGCAACTTTAAATATTGTTATTAAATAAAGAGCCTCAGTGTAAGTTATATCATAGATTTAAAAAAGATTTCATAGATTTCGAAAGACACGACGAGCCTTAATTTATTTCATAGATTTTGAAATATTTCATAGAATTTGAAAAGAAAAATCTTTTAGTTGTTTCATTTCTCCTACGCAACATATTTAAAAATTGCACTTCGAGGATATTTGAATTTAAAAGAAAATGCGTTTGTCAAATATTTAAATTTCTGATTCACTATACAAACTTTCTTTTTGGCATTGTAAATATATTGATTATTACAAAAATATATTGCTTTGAAATTTTCAGAAAACCACAATATTCAAAAAGAATCCCTTGATTAAAATATAATTCTAACACAGTAAAGTTAATTATTTTTTTAATAAATCTGAGATGGAGATCCCTATTTATATAAACAGTTTCATTAATTAAAATAATTTTATTAATTTAAATTAAAACGATTGAAAAATAATAAAAATTTGTGAATAGCAAATTTTAATTTTGAAGGATAATCCCGAATTTGTATATTTAATCAAAAATTATAATTCCTTTCAAAAATATAAATTATTGTATAAAATCTGTTTGTATTTTTTCTTTCATGAAAAAGATATTTAAAGAGAAACGTCTGCCGCCACTTTAAATCCTTTTACAAACCAAAAAACGTCACTAAACCAGCGGGTGACCGAGCTCCGCTCGGAGAAAACAGGCATCGAAGCTAACTCGAAGATTTAAATTTTCAATTGTGATTTATCAATACAATACATGCCATAAGAAAATTTGTGAAACCATTGGTGAAAAGATAACCGGTTAAAGTGCACCATTTTAAACTATTCTAAACAAAGTTATAGTTTGGAAAGGGAACTATTCTATACAAAGGTAAAGTAAAGGTAAAGATTGAAGTGTGTTGAAGTTCAATATTTTTGACAAATTTATTTAGAAAAACCAAACATATATACATACATAAGAAACATATTATAAACCTATAACAGCATAAACATAAAACTTTATTAGTTCGCCATATTGGCTATAGATGGCAGCACGTTACCGCTTGAAAATTTAAGTAGCCATTATGGCGAACTAATAAAGTTTGAAAATATCCTATCTGTAACTCCGAACTGCTCGACCGTAGCGCTTCAAAACCGGTGCCAATCGATTCCTCGTGGCCAAAAACCCCAGACCCCCAAGTTTACCGGAGTTTATTAATTCTGGGGCGATTTTCGACTTGGCAACCATTCCTCGTATTATAGTATTAGATAAAATGTTATCTTAAAATTAAGTTTCATGTTTTTCCCCTAAAAATAAAAAAATAAAATACTTTCTGAAATAATCATATTTTTTATTTTAATTAACCCATTTCCGATAGTACGTATAACATTTCTCATATATATATAAAATGCATCAAATGAAAATTGAAGGCCTATTGGGGAGGAGGAAGAGAAAGTAATTATCAACAAACACTTTTAATGAAGAAGCGGCTTACTTTGTTTTTCGAACTTTAAAACAACAGGTTTCGCTTGCCCAGCAACAAACGTCGCCGTCTTCTCAGCGTTTGTGAGAGTGAAATTGACGAGTCGATTGGATTCTTTGATGTGGCTGTAGGTGTTAGTGGCATAGTCCAGCGCTTGGTGGACCATCGGGAGCTTCACTACGCGCTCCACGAAATTGCTCTTCAACGGGGTATCACCTTCTCCACGGGCCATTTTGATTAAACGTCTTCTTTTTTTAGATCTAATTTCGAAAGGAAAAAAAAATCAGTTTTGTAAAAGTTGGCATCCATGCTACAGGTAACTTTTTGATTAGCACTTTGCATAAATTGCTGTCATTCCTTTGTTGTATAAAAACCGACCTCTGGAATCAAAGAAACATAAATTTCTATTCCATTTTTCATAGCAATTTGCAAAGTAGCATAGATTTATATCATAAATTATAATAATATATGACTTATGCTGTTATTATAGAGAAAAACATATTATTAAGTAAAATTCCTCCTAGTCTCACTTTACTTTGTTGCTATCTCATGTTTCATATTCATAAAGTAATTACGAAAAAAGGTGGGCAGTAATAGAAATTCTCTGCTGGTATTGTATCAATTGCTATTTTTAAAGTCAGGCTTATGTCCAATAAAATGAAAATTTCAGTCAACTATTTTAAAGCAACTTATAACTAGAATGAAAAAAAAAAAACATTCAATACAAAAAATGCTGAAATTACTTTTGTGATATTGATGAATGAGTTAAGATATTGCAATCATCAGTTGTTCATCATGCCAAATACTTAAAGGATAACCAAAACTTAATCATTTATTTATTTAAAAAATAAATGTTTCCTAAATTAGAAAATAGAAAACTTTCATGCCTAATATTCATCATAAAATCAATTTTTAAATGAAGAATTTATTTTAAGTAATGTAATTATTTAATGTTATGTTCTTGTTTGGCTCATACGAAATTCTTTTTGTAATACTTATGAACTCTAATATTTGAATTTTAAAGAATCTCTAGCAATGAAAACTCGAGGTAAAATACTAATTATCAAAAAGTACAGCAGAAATATCCTGTGAAAGAAGAAAGTATTTATATTTTATGCTTGTGTGATTAATGTATTTCTCCACAATAGCTCAAATTTTAAATTAAAACTTACATTTTTTATCTATAACTACAAATAAATTTGATAGAAATTAAATTAAGACATATAGAACCAGTTAAAAAAATTAAATTCAGAAAATTCATAAATCGATCGAAGTCTTTTACAAATCAAGACTATAATTGCTACTGTTATTGGAAAATTGCTCATCAAAAACATCAACTACTAAAACCCTCAAATGCTCAGCTTGTAATAATGAAATTAAATTCGTTTTAGACTTTGTGTACTTATTATTATACTTTATGAAAAAAAAATATTTTGTTTCATCAACATTAATTTAATTTCAAAAAAGAATTTTAAAAAATGACATAAAAATGTCCGGCATTGGGAGAAATAAATTAATTTAAATCTTAGTTGTATTTAAGTTTTTCATGCCTTTTTTAAATTATACAATAAATCATTTCCACTTAATTGAAAAAACATTATCTTGTCAATGTAGAAACATACGAAATGCAAATATTCCCAAACTAATGAGTCAGAATAGTCAAAGAGAAATTAAAATCCGACAGAAAATTTTCACGAGCAGTAAATAATGAGAAATAAAAATTTGACAAAAAAATTCATGCCCAATTTATTAAAATTGAGCTCGCAAATTCATTTAAGGAAAATTTGAAGTATATTACATTTACAAGCTAACATATATCATTAATAAAAGACAATATTTCGATTGATGCCGATTAGTTTTCTGTAACACTTTTACTTTTTCTTTAAATAATCATAAGTATTTCTTTAAATAAAGGCCATAAACCAGTTTTTAAATTCAAAATAATTAAATAATTTTTCTCGAAAAAGTTTCCAATATTTGCAAGATGCTTTCCAAATAAATCAATGAATTTTATAATAAATTATAATTGTAAAAGAATATTAAAAAAGAAAAATGCGATGTTAAGAAATGTCATACATAAACATTTATAAATTCTCAATAGAATTTTTAAAAAATTGTCACAAATGTGTAAAAAAAAATTAGCTGGCTGAACTATTTTGTCATGTAAACAAAAGAATATTTAAAAATACGTTTCAAGACTAAGGAGATAGTTTGGAATAACAACAAATACTTTTCCTCCTTTTATTAAAAGTAAATTTCAGTTCTCTCATTAGTTGATTTTAGAAATGAAGGAAAATTATGGATTTTAAATAGCTCAAAAGTACCCTATTATTCTATTGCTTATAAAAAAATTTCGTTTTCATTCATGACTTAAAAATAATTCTTATAGTAATTTATTGGACATTTATAAAAATTAAAAAAATTCCTAGTTCGTAGGAAATCATTTATTAAAAGATATTATTCATATTATATCATTTACCATGATTCCAATGTCATTTAAAAAATATTTTTAAGAAACTTAACATATCATAGTGGAAAAATCAATGACAATTAAAGCATACTAGTCATTAAATTCTGCAAAAGTAGTTAGGATTATATTTTTTTCATCGTTTAGATAAGTTAAATTAAATATTTAGCTTCGTAACTACATTTCAACTTTTAAGAAACGAATACTTATAGCAGTATCAATTTTAAAACTAAAATTAAATAAGTATTATATGCTCATAAATTAGTTAATTAACATTTTCTAAACTAAGAGCTGAAATTAATATTTTAATTAAAAGCTAAAATCAGAAGTATCTGAGACGTTAATGGCAACTCACCTTCTTTTGCAGAGACTTATGTCTTTACAGTTCTGCTCGAAGTGCTAAAATAAATGAAAATTAGATTTGCCTCAATAAATATATTTTGCCCAGGAGTCTATCATGGGTTCGAAGTCCAAATTTCGCACTTCCTCTCCTGTATCTATCGGTCGAAGATTTTATCTCAGAAGATTCTGGGGTACAGTTAGTTAGGAACTCGTTGCATTTTTTCGCCCGTCTCTTTTTTTTTTTTTTTTTTCGTTATTTTTAAAACTAAGTCATTTCCTTTTTATCTTTGATAATCAATTGATAATGAAGAACAAGAATGACAATTATAGCGTCAAATCCATTATTTTGACAGATGCAATTTATTTTTAACCCGTACGTGATAATCAGCGTTAAACGGTATCTCATTGCATATAAGAATTCAACAAGTGAATCATCTATTAAACATTTCATCTTGTAATAGTGATAATTATATGATTAGAAATAACCACAATCAAACAGGAGTTATCTAATAAAATAAAATAAAATATTGCCCAATGAATTTTCCATAAGAATTACGAAAGCTGATTTGGCATTTTTCAAGTAATATAGATTTAACACACAGGAGTTTCAAAAAATAATTTTTATACTTAATTACTACTATTTGGGAATCCAAAATTCTCTTGGTAGATATTTTTGAGAAAGTACTTAGATACGAATCACATACTGATTATATATGAAAATTTTTCAGTCTTACCAACATATTAATTTGTCATTTAAATTTTTAAAAAATTCATGGATACACTTAATTTAATATATTATTCGAAACAATCTGCTGTAATACAGAATTCATTTTACAATTTATCTATGATTACTTATATTTTTGAATTTACACTCAATTTTATAATGTGGAAATCGGATCTTAACACAATGCAACTGCCACAAAATCTTACGAGATGGCGCTATATGACATTGTCAGCATGAGAGCAGCTAGAAAAAAAGCTCTAATACTTAACGTTTGTGTTTGTTTGTATGTGTGAGTGTGTGTGTTTGTAAAATCGATTTTTTTCCAGGAAAGACACCCATATAGGTAAACTTAAAAAACAAAACCTTATCTAAATATAAAATTTCAGACAAATCGTTCGAACCGTTTCCGAGATGTATGAAATAAATTTATGTATAAGAATTGCTCAAATTATAATAATTATAAGATTAAAAAAGCAATTTGTAGCATTAATAAAATAAATTACAAAACAATAAGGCAAAATAAGTGCGTGAAACTTCGCAGGGTTTTTTTTATTTATTTTTAAAATAGCTATAATTTTCCATATTCATGAAATATTTTCTCAAACAAATTTAGTTATTAGCATTATTATACATGGGTGTTTATTTTTCGGGTGGGGGGGTTCATCTCCTGTTAGCTTTGATTTTTAACCACACATCCAATAAATATATCAGCAATTTCTTGTGTTCAGTGTTATTTCACTAATAAATATATTTAAACAATGTTAATTAATTACAATCTGAATGATTCTGGGAATTTTCTCTAGTTAAATAAATAATTTAATAAAAAATAATAATAATAAGTTTAAAAATTAATGGGAAATTTTTAGACAATATTTTGTGGTGCTACCCACACCTCAGCGCTTTTAAATCAATTTGTTTGAAATGGATTTTATATATTTAAATGTCTGATAGCCGTCTTTTTTTCCTATCCTAATTATATAATTGATTTGAAATCTATACAGACTAATTAAGCAAATTGAAGTCGAATTCCTCTTCAAAGTTTCAATTTATATAGCTGATGAAGCTATTATAATTGAAAGAGGAGGTTGTATTCAACAAATCAACTCAAATTCTATTGCTATTATAAAAAAGAAATAACATTTTTTAAAACTTTGAAATTGCGAAATAAAATGCCAATGGACCGAAATTTCCCATTTCTTTAATTCATTAACTTTCTTCGATCTATTAAAAACTTAATGGCAACGTTGAGTAAACCTACCCATTTTAAAATATTCCAAACTTTCCTTGGAATATGCAGTCATCAAAAAAGTATATGGATACCTGCCGTTGCTCGTACTTTATAATAGTTTATCATTATTATTTTAGCGTAATCTTTGAATTTTACAACAGCAATCATTATTATACGCCCTTTAAATGATTCTATGTTACAATAAATTCCAAGATATAAAATTTAAGAAAAAATTGTTCAAAATAATCGAAGATAAAAGTCGGAAAAAGATTGAAGGTCAGTTTCAATAAATGCAAGTGTTGTACGAAGGTCGCTTTTAACTTCGCTATACGAAATAATTGATTTCTTATGCATAAAATTATTAACATAAAGAGTAAGTAAAAATTCAAAATGCATGCCTGTATTTGTACACTTAACTGCCAATAAGTTAATGCGTAATTAATATTAATAAAATATTAATTATACTGATTTATTACATTATGAGTTTGTTTCAATATTAATATTAAAATTAGTTCAAGTTAAAAGTTTTTGAAGCAGCTGAAAAATAAAAGTCAGATCCTTATTTTCTGAAGCAGTCTTTCACAATTGAAATATTATGAATTAGAAATATTAAGGTGTTGATTTTCCAAACAATTATGCGGGACCAAATGATACAATAAATCTTTTTTAAGAAGTTTTTTACATTTAATATCTTTTTCCAAGAAAGCATATTTAATAAAAAAAAATAATTAAGGAGCAGGATAAGAATCTATATATTCTTATATATATATTATATAAATGAAAACCTGGCGATATAACATCACATTATCTTCGCTCAAGATAGTTCACGTTTTTGCTTTTATTCAATAAAGTTTTACTTATTGACATCCTATATATTTCACATCCTATAAATTTTGTAACCAATACAGAATTTTGAGATTTTTTTCTTCTTCATTTGGTGAATATTTCATAAACCATATCTTCAAACGTCATCGGCTTCCAACTGTGCCAAACGGAACTTCGCTTGAAATATAATTAGGGTGGAATCTATTGCATTTGTCGTAACTTGTAAATTAGTTAAATTAATTTTACTTGTAAACTTAAAAACTAATTAAAAATATGACATGTTTTTAAAATGCCAAATGATTTTGTATACGGAATACGTTAATGCAAATTAAGAATTAATGTCAACTGTTCCTTATACCGAAAAAGCCGGAATCACTCGTCTTTATGAATGCAAGTTTCTGATTGTTTGTAACTTATTAATCGTTCGATTTTTTTAAAATCACGATTTGAAAAAAATGAACGTTTGAGTCAATCTAAATATGCAGACGATTCTTAAACAGGAAGAAATATTTCATATATTTATTAACAAAGAACATACTTCTACTGCGATAGAAATTTATACTTATTTAATTTGTTTTGGAATAAAGAGCAGATATTCGTAACTTTTTTTGTGACGGACTGTACAAATATGAGAGACAGTTCAGTCCCTTTGAATATATTTTACTGTGATATTTATCATCAATCGAAACTGAGAGCATTTTTTTCACCTTCATTTAAACTTTGGAATAAATCTAATTGCTTTCTAAAATTGTCGTTTGGTCACGACTTTGTTTAGATAAATCAACATTCAGATGTTAATCCATGTGACACAAAGGTTGAAATTAATCTGCTGAGCAAAGTTCAAATCATTCATACTATGTCCAGTGAGAAGTATTAACTGAGTCAGGGGTTAAGCAAGGATGGTAAAGAAATATAGATGCCCTTGACGCAAGTCACCGCGAAGGTAAAATGTTAAACTAATTTTTATTTTTAAAACTAGAAACCGATAATTGAAATTAGATGGGAGAGGTACAAAAAATACCATTATCCGAGTGCCGCTTAACTTTACTCCCCTTTATAGTAAGTGGAGCAACCTCTTCAATTAAATGTTGACAAACACTAAATATAGTTTTTATTTTGAGTATTAATTCGGTTACAGTTTTGTATACATTTCCTTACAATAACTAGGTTTCGCCCCTCTATTAAAAATGTGCAAAAATTAACTTCGCATTTTTATTGAATTACTTCCAAATATTTATTCGTTGTTTTGTGTGCTGAGATTTAAAACATATGAATGTACATGTACATCTCTTGTCTATTCTCAAAATTGCCCCGTGACTAGAAAATTTGCACAAACCACAATATTTAAACAATTTATGAAAATGATATCAATCTATGTGATTTAGAATGTTTTGAATTAGTGAGAAAAACAATAATGTTTAAATAGACATTTTATTATTTTTTTAAACCTAATTAACTGAAAAACCATTTCATCTGAAATTCAAGTGCTTCAATTTTTATAAATATTTTTTTATTCTAATTCAGTTGCCTCTCTCGCAATTCTAATGAAACAGAGCTTTACCAGAAAACAAGGGCAATCATAGCGATAATAGAACATACGGCATACGTTTTCGTATCTTCACCCACTGTTAACTCAAAATAAATCTAAGAAATAGCTTTCGTAAGATTGAAAATCATGTTTCTACCTCCACATCCCCACCCCCCTTATTTCCAAGCTATAGGTCATTGCTGACGTGACAATTGATATGTTAAGTATTCCGATTGTAATTTATCTACGTGTTTTTATTTTCAAATATTTACGAATTCCTGGAATTTACTATAGAAATATTGCAAAATTTGTTTAGAATTCTACTCTACTGCATTACAATCTAATCAAAGGAAGCAAATGATTTCTCAGTATTATCATGTCGAATCCAACATATATTTGGAAAAAAATGTATCCATTGGAATATGATGCATATCATTATACCTGATATTTTGAACGAATGACGAAAAACTCTAATGAATATCATTTGAGTTTTAAAAATAATAGTTATTATTTCATAATTGTATTGTTACTCGTCATTTCTTTCATCCATTTTCTTTCATTTCTTATTTAGTTCTAAATGTTCTAATTAAAAAATAGATTCTGCATAATGACTAATATGCTTTCATTCCTCATTTTAAAACGAATTTTAAAGTAAAACGATCGAAATGCCTACCGAAATCTCTGAAATAAAATACTTAAATTAGAAATTTAAATCTACAGCAAATCTTAAAGGGCACAAATGATAAAAACATGAAAAGCGTGATTTGTAAAGTTCAATATTTAAGATACAAAAAGATTAAGATTTAAGATCTGTTGGAACAAGAAAAATGTAAATAACATTCGCTTTCTGTCAATTGTGATGCTAAAAT
>JAPMOQ010060656.1:520208-548938 GCA_026543055.1 Argiope trifasciata
CACTTCTAAAATACATAATAAGGAAATAAAGCTAAAGTACAAAAAGATATTTTTTGAGACGTCTGAAATCTTTTAGCTCGTTCTTAAAAATGACTGGGAATTACGGTTGTTAATTTTTGTGGAGGACAAACTAAATCTTTGTTTTTAATAAAACTACTAATACTTTTAATAATAAGATTACTTTCAAATTGAAATCGCTTTTTTCCCATACAAATATCTCTCTATAATTAGTTTGCCATCTTTTATAAAGAAGAGTAAGTTCTTACTAAGCAGTAAATGTTACCGAATGCAAAACAATAAAAATTATAAAAAATATATTATGCATTGTAAGATTAAGCGTTGCGGTAAATGTTAACTTAAATTTTTTTAAGATAAAGTTATATTCTTTAACTCATGGCATATTTATATAATAAAAGCAAAAAGAACATTTTTATCCCCTCTGACGGCCATAGCAAAAATAATTGAATGATCAGCAAGGAAGGAAACGCAACAAGTGGGTGTAATAGACCATAGAATTTTCCGATTTACGTAGTCTCATGCATGGTTCACTGAATACAATGCAGACATCGGCTGGTCTTAAAGTCATGCTTTCTTTTCTACTAGCACCTGCGTGTGTAGTAAAAATCAAATATAGAATTCTTGTATGGGATTTAGAAAGAAACATCCTGCCAAAAAAAAATATGCAGAAGTGAAACATAAAGAAAACAGTAATTTTATAAGCAACATAGTACAAACGAGAGCCTTCTTGTTTCTTTGTTGAAATTTTCCATTTATGGAAAGTTGATTTTCATAAATATTAATGAAAGAAATGCAAAAATCATCTTAAAAAAGTTTAGGTAGTTAAATGTGATTAAAATAAGTTTTATTTGTTTAAATATGATCAATAAATGCAAGAGAAAATCATTCAATATTTGGTAATATTATTAAATCGAGTTCCATCAAAAAACATTTAAATTTATTTCGAACATAATTATAATAACTATGTATAATTTTATTTATAATATCGAACGATAACTTTTTTAAAATATTGCATTAAAAAAGTTTTTTTTTAATTTTAAGATGAAGCAAAAATAATTTTTGGGTGACAACATTTTCGGAAGCTAATAAGCTGAAATTGCTTGGTTTATAACTAATTCTCTTTACTTTAAAAATAGCCGTAGCCTGTCTCTCCTTGCCCTGAAGATCATGTGTATAAAACTTCATTAGGATGGAACAAAAAATTCTAGATTTGTATAAAATTCTTACAAGCAAACATCCAACTTCTCTCTCACACACTACTTGTAATTTAAATTGGCTTTCATCTTGCATCTTTACTCTGCAGGCCAAACCGACAGAAAACTAGAGTGTATGCAACAATATTCTATTAATAAAACCCACTTCTCCAAAAAGTTTTTTTCCTAAAAGAATTTCTCCTCTAGACTGATATTTTCGATGAGTATGCAATATTCTTTTTAATGAAGAACTTTTTCATTAGTTCTTTATAATTAATAAACTACCAAGAATACAATCAAAACCATGATGTCTGTAAACTAGTTTACAACATGTAAGCCAGCGTTCTGGCATACGAGTAGCGCGTCTTCCCTGTGATTTGGGCATCCTGGATTCGAGTACCGGTTCGGGCATGGTTGTTCTTCCTTTGTTCTATCTATCGGCTGTCAATTCTGGAACGCTTTTAAACAATTCGATGTCTTCCTAACAGCGGGCTTGACCAATGGCGCCATAAGAAACAACAACTCACTAAATGGGACCTTATGAATTTGTGGGTGATAAAAATTTTCAACCACAAATTTCAAAACTAAGACCTTCCACTCCTCTCTCTCTATATATATATCAATTTTAATCTGAGCGCATAAAAAGAAGCGCTTTTATGAATTCATTTAACAATAACAGTTTACATCTAAAGTTTGGAGGTGGAGCCAAATAGCGAGAAGCATTGAAGCACTGACAGAAAGGATTTTATATAAACTGAAATCGTAATTAAATTTACAATGTATTTTAATTTTTATATAATGGATATTTGAGTTTTTTGTTTCTTATTATATTCATCTAAGGCTTTATAATCATCTCTTATTGTTTTATGCATCTCACACTTTTATAGTTTATTTTTTCTTTTATCTATCGTGAAGAAAATATTCTATATTTTTTATTCCATATTATTTAATACACCAATCCCCCGATTTACACGGCACTCGGTTTACACGATTTCACTTTTACACGGTTTTTAAATTTGCACCGACCCGGAACGCACCACCGGATTTGCACCATACCAATCAGGAATAAAAGATTGAGAGTCTACAAAAGTGATACCAGTAACTAAATTTCTGATTAAATTTTTTAATTTATATTTCTCGTTTCTATATGTAAAATGAATTACATAAATATACCTTATATTTTTGTTATTTTATAAATAGACAGCTATTTTTATGTTTTTAAGATATATTTAGTTTTATTTTACGTTGAAATAAATGACTGAATTATGCACATTTTAGTTTGTTTTCGATTTACACGGTTTTACGTATAAGAATCAACGATTTCGATTTACACGTTTTTCTAAGGAATCTATCTTCAGTGTAAATCGGGGGATAGGTGTATTCTGTATTTCTAAGAATAGATATTTCAATTCGCACGTAATTTATATATTTAATATTTTACTGCAATATTACGTAGTTTAGTTCTTAAACCTCATTCTTCACATACATTCTTAATTTTCAACTTTGAATAATCTTTTGTCAAATTTATAGATGTCAAAATAATACCGTATAATTTCATCCAAGCAATATCATCCAAATAGAAACTTTCTAAGCATAATGGAATTTCCATCATCTATATATTTCAATTTCGAGTGAAAGCCCCGAATTTCTTCCTCGTGCTTGCATTGTATCTTAAATTCTTTGTAATTTGTTGGATTTTCGACCAAAAAAATTCTTATTTCCTACTCTTTACCACAATAATAAAATCGTGTTTAAAACTTTTTATTTCTGTTATAAAAAAGTTTTATAACAGAAATTTTTTAAAGTTTTATAACAGGACATACTTTTTATTCTTTATTATATTTCATAATTCATGATTATAAATATTTACAATATGGAAACTAAAAATTAATACTTTCAAATTGAATTCCATATGGCAATGCTAGTATGAAATCATTTTTATTTAAATAAATTAGGGGATATTAATTAATAAGTCTCCTAAAATAATTAAGCCTAATAATCTGTCATTGATATATAAATTAAGATTATTTTTTAAAGATTATTAACAAAAGACTAAGATTATTAACAAAATTTTAGAGTCCTGGTACATAAAGAAATAAAGGGAAAATGATGTCATAACTCCTATTTTACGAACAAACAAACAAAAAATACGAGAGGTTAAATAAAATTGTTTAGAAAGAAAGCTTAATTTAGTCATAAAATTATGCATCTCTTATATCTAAAATTGAGGATGATATAAAGATTTTCTTAATTACAGATATTGAACGACAAGATAATATCTGTAAACTATGAGAAAATGAGGTATCTTGAATAACCTTGAATTTCGGAAGCCACGAGCATCTTTTTGAAATTCAGTCATTAGGGGGATCCTGCAGATAATGGTGCAATATTTATTTTTAGTGTTATTTGAAATTAAGGTCATCTCCAAGATTTATTTCAAGTTTATCTTTCTGATAATAGAAATCGTATCAATGTAAATTCAGCTGTTTTGAAAAGCCTCAATGTGCATATTGAGAGAAAGAGATAAAAAAAAATTTAGAAATATCATTTTTTTAACACGTGTAAATACTAAATTATTTCAAGGATAAATATTCTTTTTTTTTTCAGTCTTTAAGATTCAGATAAAAACATCTTACATTTTCAACTATTCTATCTTATTAGAAGTTGCAATGTTTACAATTGTTTAAAAGTGTTCCAGAATTGAAGCTTTCAACATAATCAATATTTTAAAAATGGATATAGTCCTTTTTTTCATGAAATTCTAACGACTCTGAACAAAAAGAAAAAAAAATACCATTATAGACTATTAATACAAAAAATGCTCTTAAATGAGTTTTGATGAAGACTTTAAAGTGTATAAATGCCATCTATATTATTTAAAGTAATCAAAACCAATGAGTCTGTTCCCTCTGTGTCCGAAGAACTGATGTAAATTCGTCAATTTTTGTTTCATATAAAATTTAAGATCTCTAGACTCATCAGTGATCATCTAATCTCTATCATCCTCAATGAAAAATGCATACACAGTACGTTCTCCGTAAGGGAAAAAAATCTCGATTAAGTTCTCTCAGCCATAACCACCAATTTCGAAATTTTTTATTTCATATGAAAGTTTGTGTCCTCACTATAGATGCATCATTAATAGTTGCCTACTCTTTTCTAGTTTCATACATTGCAATAAAACTTTGAAACACTTTAAACCTCCCCAAACTTAACAATTAAAGTAAATATGCCAATTTCCATGCATTTCTTATCATGCTTATAATCTATGCTTATTATCCAAGCTTAATTTAAAATAGTAAATTCTAGCTATAAAATATATTATTGATACGACTATAATAACGCCTTTGATTAGGTTGGTGAATAGTTGGTCACTGAAAACGAATAATTTTCACTTAAATTATTACTTTTATTATATTTAACTCTGTTTACTTAATTAAGTTTAATTTCCATTTAAATTATAATCGTTACACTTATTAATTTAATTATATCATTATTTTTATTTTCATAAAATCCAATATTTCTGATATATAAGTTAATTAATGTGCTATGAAAAATCTTTACTGCAAACATGCGTACAGACATTTACTGACCTATAATCGAAAGTTAGTTTAAAGTTTATAGTTGGATTTAAGGCCCGAAGTTCTGTAATTAATTTGACTCCGCTATGTTTGACAATATTTTCCCCAAGTTTAACTCGGAAATTATAAAGCCGAAATTGAAAAAAGAATGAGTATAGTTTTAGAATTAGTTGCTTAGTTGTCAATAAACACGGCAATTTGAAGTAGGATAGGATCTCGTTAACGTCTGATATTTAGTCATAATAAGTCTTTTCCATTTCATTATTTCTTCTTCTTTTTTGTTACTCTGGAAGGAGGATATATATGAAGATATTATTTGAGGGAGAACTTGCATTAATATTGGTATTATATGGTAAATTTAAATAACGATGTTTTGCATTATACAATTTTTGAAAAAAGTTATATTTGCCTCTTTTTTTTTCTCGTACAAAAGAAATATGAAATAAAACTATTGCAATCAATTCATCGGCTTTAGCAGCAATGAGCTAATTGCTCATAAGAACAGCCAAAATCCTTAGTAATTTAAATCGAACATTTCTACTTTAATTGATGCTTCCTGAGAGACCTTGGTATTTTTTACATATCTCAAAATCTATTTGCTATAACTTTAAAAGTCTGAGATTGAATTCCTAGAGAGATTGCAATGGGACCTCTACGAAACTATTAAAAAAACGGAAGAAATAAATTTTTAAGGTTGTTTGCATTTCGAAAGTACAAAACACAGAAAAACACCGAATGCTTAAATATGCTGCCTAGAAAATCTTTCTTGAAAAGGAAGAGCTGTGTTTAGTAGCGTATATAATCTATCAATGACAAAGATAAACAATAAATTAACAGGGAAAGTTGGTCGAATTTCTGAGTTTGCAAAGGCCAATGATAAAAATCTAACTTTAAATGGAGTGAAGAAAAAAAACAGCGGGAGAAAAATGATTGAAACTGTTTATGAGAAGGTTCGAAGCAAAAGTATTCGTCAAAATGTAATAAAAGACAAGTTTCTCAGGGGAAGAAGCTTTTAACATTACTTAGAATGAAATCTTTTTTTTAACGTTGAAGATTGAGATTTTTGAAAAGAAGACTTTTTTAACGTACAATTGAGAATAAATCCTTTTCTTTCTTCTCACGAACGAAACAGGATTGACAACAGTACAGGTGGTATGAATTCAGGTACAAGGACGTCTGGTACAGCGAAATACTTTTATGTAATTATAATTTTTCTTTCTTTTTCAAAAAATCCTCTTTATTATGCAATTCACTGTAAAAATTAAAGTTAACGGATCTTACATAAACAGAATATAAACAAAAACACATACTTGTAACTTTAATGGTATAAAAAAGATTCATGTTGCATCACAACCCTATTTATTCATCTTAAATCGTAGAAAAATGAATTCACTTTTTGGTAAATAATTATCAGACGGTTTCAAGGAAATATCAGATTTGAGAAACCAAAAGCCAACAGTAGATAAGTAGAAAACGGATTTCGGAGACATCAGTCTGCAAACAGAAAATAAATTTTGGCAATAACAATCTATAAATGTAAAATCAATGTTGAACTCTTTTAAAATAACTTTTTCCCTTCTTTGGTACAGAAAAATACAAAGAGAAAAAAAAAGAGATCGCCACAAAATTCGGACATGAGATTTTAATTAATCACCACGTTTCAGATACTCTGAATTAGAGCAACTTATGTCTGTTGTCTGTGAACGCAATAGTTCGAAAATGTTTTCAGTTGCATGATATTTGATACATCAACTAAAACCAAATTTGTAGGTACTGGCCACATTTTAAGAGAAATCTGTCCTGAGGAAGTCTGTATGTCTGAATACAAGTGAATATGCTGACTACAAAATGTAAGGAGCTTAAATATCTAAAATTTGGTACGCTGGTTTATTGTACGTAGGTTTATTTCATTTGGAAACAATTCCATCAAAGAATGTACAAGCTGTATTTCTGCATACATAGATACACGATGTCTTAAAAAACGCTATTACTCAAAAAATGAAATTTAACAATAGATTTTGTGACTGCAATAGCAGTTATATATCAAATCTTGGTTCTAAGCGATCGGGATAAAAGTGACTAAATTACGTATTTGATTTTTTCTGGAACTTGCGTGTTAAACATATGCCAATAATTAATCGCCAAAAATTGCCCACTAGAATCAGTAAACAGGTTCGATTTGTGCCAAAATCAATATTTCGTAAATATATCTCACCAATGGCATGCAGTAAAAATAGAATTGCAGTTTCCTCATATTTCAAAACACATGATCTTTTTGTATAAAAATAAAATTTGAATCTTCCCGGGATACCCAAGGCCCACAATTATATGTAGAAGAAAAGTACATTTATTAGAGAAAGTTTCGAGGGACATATACCTACATATTTTTTAAGGATGTCAGTTAGATAATTTTATAACATAAAAAAGAAATAAAATAATTGTCGAACACGTGTTGCTCGTTGGCTTTCTGAAACGGAAGTATACGAGAAAGTTGAAGGAAGAGCATTTTCGATTTACTTTGTTTTTCGCACCCTATTTGCATATCTCTTTTTAAGAGCTATTTAAGTTTTTAGTATTAATTAGTGCTCCGTAATTTTTAGATTTTGATATACAACATATAAAAGAACTGCTGCTTTGTCAGTTCATTCAAACGAATATTCTTCAGAGTTGATGTAGATTGAAGTACCTGTCGAAACGTCTAAAAACAACGCATAAATTTTTTAAATGATCGTGGTGTCACAGTTACTGCTCTTAAATAATCTAATACCTAATAAAATAAGATCAATTACAAGGAGACAGCAAAAAAATGAATTTTAAGTTTAAAAACTCCAACAAAAATTTTATCAGACCTTTTGACCAGTTATATGTCAGTGAAGTTTTATTATAAGTGATGAAAGAGTTGGATATCACTTAGAATATATGCAATCAGAACCATGAGAAAAAAAAATCATTTCAAAGATGAGGAAGTAAAAAAAGAAGGATGGAGATAGGAAATGAAAGAGAGTGTGGAAACGTTTTTTTTCCTTCTTCTTTGCAAGCAAAGTTCAGTTTTATCAAATTTACACGTGCCTCTGTGAGAAGGAAATGTGGGGAAAAAAATGTGCGAAGTTACATGTGGATGCAGATATTAAACTCCCTGACATAAAGCATGTGGAAAGAAGACAGATATTTAAAAAGAGAGACATATAAATGGAAAGCACGAGAAAAATGAACCTTTTAAGAGAATCAATTTGACATCACAAATATCTGATTGGCTGATATTTTTATGCTAGCAGCAAGTCCCTAAATAGTTTTAAGTCACAAAAACAATTAAATTAAATTCATTTTAGTGCAGAAATGTAGGTATTTAATTCTAAAGAAATGTTTTAGAGTAAAAATAGTTATAATGCTTTCAAATATTGTTAAAACAAACGTAATGTATCATTAGTCAAGTATTTTGTTAGCTAATCAACATTTATAAAAAGAATGGTTAATCCTTAGCATCAGTTGTCTTCAGTAACAACATTTTTTTTTTTTTTTGCCGTGATCAAAATTTTAGATTTAACTGAATTTCTAAGTATCGAAAATAATTGATTTATCTTTTTCATTAAATACATCAGCAACGATTGAAAGCCTATTCATTGTAATTTAATTCAAGTTTAAAGTGATCTACGTTTAACATATATTAGTTATAATAGTACATACTTCCGATTAATATATTCTGTTTATGACTTACTATTGAATTGAATTAAGGTCACGCAAAAGTTGAAATTTTTATAAATTTTCTAAAAATGCCATACATGAGTATTAATGCATTGTTATTCAGCTATAACGATGTATTTTAAAATTAATAACAGGTCACAATTTATTATTTTAACAAAATTATAATAAAGGAGAAAGTGCATGTTTATATATATGTGTCTATGTGCGCACGCGTGAGCATTAACATTCTGCAGGCCAGACTAATCAATCTAAAGTCACTGGACTAGGCACAAGCAAATATTGAAGTGTGGGGATATGCATTTCGTATTGGTATTTTCGAAATTTAAAATATGATTTTAATTAACCTAATTAATTAGGATCAAAATTTAATTAATTTTAATTAAAATAAGGCAAGATTTGTTTGTTTTTTTCGCGATATTTTCTGAAATTATCCACGCACAAAAATGATTTTTACATTATGTTAAAGTTCACTAAATTATTTTTTCAATAATGCTACTTATCTTCGGTAAAGCATTTTATATTCTAGATTTAATAATGTTTTAAGCATATTTTGCTTAGAATATATATTAAAAGAACAATTATGTTTTTATTAATGCAATGATGCCATGTGAAAATGATTTGGATCTCATTCATAACAAAGAAAATATTATTTTCATTGTTATGAATGAAACCCAAATCATTTTCATTGTTGTTTTTAAGTCAAAGACGTCAATTTGTATATAATTATCAATTTGCTATGTTATTCTGAAAGATCATTAATTAAATCTATGTTTACAAAACAACAAAATACGAATGAATGAAATGAGAAATTTTCATACCGATGTAAACGTAACATCTTTGAATTTATGCTTCCAATCTAGCTCCTTCGAAGAATTAATGGTTTACGTATAGAACTACAAGAAATAAGCAAAAAGTATTGTTTTATAAGTGATTGATAGCTGAAAATTAAAAAAAAATTCTTTAAAGATGCTTTAAAAAGTTTTTTTTAGAAATTTTTGAAAAGAATTGTAGAAAACTATTAATAAAAAATGAAATCTATTAGCAATGAATATTTTTACTAGAGCTTTAATTTAGAATTTTTCAAGAGTTTCAAAATAATTGTAATGTTATTAATTTTGAAATTGAAAAACATTTAAACTTTTAACACAAGAAATTATTGAAATACTGATAAGAACTTATTTTATCCTATCGATTTAATATTTAAGATAAAATAATATATCGATAATATACGAATTCTTAATGCTTTTTAACTCTTGTTATCAATTTAAAATTTTAAAGATACCCGGAAAAACGTTTCAAATGCGTTGAAAAATAAAATTTCTTTTCTATTTCTTTCTTTCAAAATTAAAAATTATATGACTGAAAAAATTTAAATATTATACTTCACCATTTATTATAAAAATGATAAATATGAACAGCGAATGCACGTATTAATATTTTAAATTATGCACAAACTAATATGAAAAAAAATCCTTTTAAAAAGATTAAAAACTGCGTTAGTTAAAATATAATATATTCATATTTAACTTAAATATAAGTTGAATATAAAAAAAATATTATTTTATTTTATTATATTAAAATATCACAAATTTTTACAAAGTATAATAATATAATTGTAAAATTCAGAAAAAAAATTGCAAGACAAATAAAGCATTGAATATAATATTCTAAATTTTAAAGGGCAGAAAAACTAGATTTATTCCATAATATTTTTGGATAGTGGGAAAATTGAAAAATTGTCCTTAATTTTTAATTTATTATAATTGTGGCATCGTTATTCTTGCGATATCTGTTAAGACCCTTTAAAACAGATTAACAGAGTCATATAGAATCATATGTACATATAGAATCTCATATAGTCATATAGAATCTCAAAAAAAGCAAGTATTTTCAATAATGATAGAGATGAATTTAATTTTCTAAGGATTTGATAAGGAATATTTACCAGTAGGCTCATACTATTTTGTTTAGCAGCAGATGATCATAAGATTTTTTTCAAGTTGATTAGAAATGAAATAAATAAATGATTTCAATGGAAATAAATTTTTATTATTTTGCAATAATATTAATAATATGTTGCTAAATATAAAATTATTGAAATGCTTCATTAAAAAATCCACATTCAAACAAATCATCGCCTATTTCATTTCATGACACAATATGAATTCGTTTTTAATGACTGTAAATGCAGAACAACTTATTACTACATATGACGTCATAATGGATATCAAAAGGCTTTTAGTTCTGTTGCCAAGTGATAAAAACTTGCTTAAAAATTATCTGATTCATTTAAATTAACAAAAAGGACAAAATGGAAAAATCTCGACCTGGATGCTGATCACCACGTGAATGCAAAGTGATCTCTGAACCAAAGAACTGAATTTTGGTGATAAGGAAAAGAGATAGCTAAATTTTTTCCAACTATATAGGAAATAATCCAATCAGTTTTTCTCCATTTTTTTTTCGTGAGTCCTTGAGTGTCCAAAGGCACCACACGTGTATTTGAAATGCAGAAGTCTCAAGGCTATTTGCCTTAGATTTATAATATTTATACTTAAAATTGCGATTCCACTTTCATTAGTGGTTTTAAAAAATGAAATTGTCTGTTGAAGATTTGAAAACGAGAAAGTTAATAAGTTGAAATTAATTCATTATGTTTTTTGTAATAGATTTATAAAATAAAATTGCAGTCTATTAAGAAATAGTTTTCTAATACATTTTTACCAACATAATTGAAATTTTGTCATCTTAAAAACAAAATTATTAATCGAAAAATGAACAAAATATTTAAGCAATAAATAAAAAAATTATATAAATAAGTATTTCTTCCATAGCAGTTAAGTTATGAAATTGTAATTTTTTCTGGACATTTTCACCCTGGGTTTTTTTCCCAGAAAAATACCAAATAACACGGGGAAAAAGCGCTCTATTAAGAACACCTTTAAAAAAAAACTTTATAAGTCTCACGAAATATTAAAAATTAACCAACTAACAGAAAAAAACTTCATTTAAAAACAATAAATTTATAAAAAGTTTAGTAAGTCTCACGAAATGTTAAACATTTAACACACTTTTTAAGTATCTATGTATCAAGATACACATTTTTGGACTGATGAATTTTATTTAGAATTCTTTAAAATGGTTTTTCAGTTTTCTTATTTCGGTGTCACACTTTGAAGCAACGTGAGCTATGTTTGGAGACCATGGTAATTTTGAAACGTAGTCAGAAGACAAGGACGATACCTCAGCCCACCATTCTCCCTTAGTTTCCCTTCCAGGTTAACAAAATGACGTTCAATTCATGATGTGAGACTAAAGATATCTAATCTAATAGCTTTTATATATGAAATAATAATTTCAAATGGTGAAAGCTACTTTCATAAAAAATTAAGGAGGCAATGTAAATTGTAAATCATATTTTCGATTAGGTGAAAATTAGTTTAAATATTTCCAGGGTGGCAGATACATTTATATATTAGAAAATAGCCAAAAGAAGAACTTTAGAATTTTATAATCAAGGTTTTTACATTTTTCAAAAAGTTCGATACATTTTCGAACCTTAAAAGTGTTCGATAAAATTTGACAGATCGATTATTTCTAAAATTTTTGCGCTTACATCAAATTAATTATGAAAGAAGAAAATATTCCCGCCAGAAAATATATTGAACTTTTAGTTAAAACTTGGATTTCTGTGCAACTGGGTATTTTGAGTCATTACTTTTACAGCGCTTATATGTTCCCAATATTTTTAAATGAATGTCATAAGTTTTAAGTTAATTTCTCTTATTACAATAAAACTTCGTTAATTATACATTAATAAACAATAAAAATAGTAACATTTTACAGTAAAATTTATAAGCAAATCACTTAATCTGTATTGTTATAAAAATGATAGATTACTGAATCTTGGTTCAAAATAAAGTACATTGTTTGCAATGGTTGTACAATGTAATAATTTATGAAGAACTTTTGTTAAGGTTTTATAATTAATTAATTATATTTTTTTACTTATAATGTTATAGAAAATATTTATAAACTATAAAAAATTTTAAGTAATCATTTTTTAACAATTAAATAACAAATAAAGATTATTCGTTTGTCTTGGGAAAATCAAAGAAATCAATACGCCAAATCATTGACTTAAGTAACGATGGATATTTATTTATTTTTGAAATTATTTAAAAAAATTTCAAAAGGAATGAAAAGAAACAATTTTTTTTAATTCTTTTTTTGAATCAAAGCAATTCTTGCCTGAAAAAGACTTGATTAATATTCGGGAATGGCTTGCTGGTTTAATTTAGTTTTAGTTTAGTTAAATTGATGTCCCATTTTAAGGCAACACTAGGGCTACAGGCCTCATAATTTTGAACTGTTGTCAGATAACGTGGACGACACCTGAGCTATATCCCCCCCTTTCCACACCACACCAGCTGGTAAATTATTAGCAAAGCCCGGCAGAATAAACTCAACTAGGAAACTGAGTATATTAAAAGTTGCATATTGCACAAATCTTTAATAATCTTGAAACTTAAATATGAATCTGAGCTATAACATATTTTATGTATTTCAGTTAGTAAGTGCTTTTTTAATTTAGTATTCCAAAATGTCGAGAGCTCATGAAAATTAATGTTCAAGAGACGGCACAAAATAATCTTTATATCATGGAATTAAGGAAAATTAGAATCAACGAAGAATTGCTTTATATAAAACATATTTTCGGATTTTGTTTAGTTCTAGTTCCATGCCACTTTTAAGTAATGTGGGGAGTATTTTTGTGCGACTTTGGGTTAAATAATGAGGATGGCACGGGAGACGGGATTCCTTCAGTAGATTATTCTTAGTTTTTCTTAGTTCTTCTGTTTATTCTTAGTTTGGTGATAAAAATGTTAATGGTAGAGTTATACTAGATAAAATGATTGGAAATATTTGAAAGCAATTATATTTTAGATGACCATGCAACTTGAAAATTTAATTATATGGAAACTCCAAAATTATATATTGGTTTTTGTGCTATGGCTATTTTAAGTTTTTGAGTACTAGCTTCTGAGGATCAAAACCACTGAGCACTCGAAGGCGGAAGTCAGACTTCTAGATCATATGAAGATGTCACACACACACATATTCACTTGAACAACCCCTTTTTACAAATGGCCCTCAATCAAGTACCTCATAGATAGAACACAAGGTAGAGAACAACTTTGTCCAAACCTGGACTCGAGCCCGGGACCCTTAGATGACGAGCTACCCCTAGGCCAGGACACCGGCAATTATATATTTGATTGAGATGATTGATTGATTTGATCTTTAAATATTTGAAAAGGAAAAAAAAATTAATCTTGTTTGAATTGAGTATGGTCAAAAATTTAAGAAAAGAAAAAAATTGATTCAGGAAACATTAATGCAGAGGTGTCCAAACTTTTCGCGGCACGGGCCGGATCGAAATTAGATCCATGTTATATGGGCCACATGTATGTACAAATTGAAAAATATCATTATGAGTAAAGGTGCATTAAATACTATTAATTAATACTATTTTATTGTAACTTGAAAATACAAAATACTAAACAAACAAAGTATAATTATATAATTATTTTATATAAATTGAAATATTTTCATGCAACTTCTAAAGTGAATGATGAAACTGTTTTTTTTTTGTTGTTGAAGAATGTCTTTATAGTTGGGATCAAAATTTGTTACACCAATCATAAGCAATGACTGCAAATGATGATCAGATAAATTTGCTCTATATTTTGATTTGAGATACTTCATTCGAGAAAAAGTTTGTTCGCACACGTAAGTAGTCCCAAACATTGAAATGAATTTACGAGCAAATTTCTTCAAATTTGGAAACTCTTTTGCATCCAAATATTTATAAAAATCTATTAAGTTTCCTTCCTTGTATTTGTCCTTGATTTGCTCGTTTGCTTGAAGATCAATAATTTAGTCTTATAACTTAACAGCGCGATAGACATTTGTGTTTGGTCAATTACAACAACTCCGTTTTGTTGGCCACGTAGTTTTTCGATATACCTTTGTGAAAATGAAAAGGTTTGGGCGAAAGCATCATTATGTTTTAAAACCCTCCGCGGGCCGGATAAAATCACTTGGCGGGCCGGGTTTGGCCCGCGGGCCGTAGTTTGGACACCTCTGCATTAATGGATAGCTTTTTAAAATCTTTATTTAACCTTCCGATTTATGTATTTTTAGAATTTAATTTATCATTAATTTTAATTTTTATCGACATATATTAAATTTATATTTAGAAATCAGATAAAAAAAGATTCTCTGTTATTTTACAAACAAATTCCTTTTCATCTATTCATAACCAAGATAACGATGTTATATAAAAAAATAATATTATTCTCTTTTACTGGAAGGAAAAACAGGAAGGAAAAAGATAACACGATAAAAAAAATCATTAAACAAAAGAAAATTTATAGCATGCAATGCGGGTAACAAAAAAATCACACTTATTATTAATCATTTTATTCAATTTTTCAAGTTACACGGATAGAATGAAATGAACTATTCTATTACAGTAAAAACATAAATAAAAATTTCTACTGTAGCAAAAGTATTTAGACAAATTCACAAATATTACACGTACATAGGATTTAAAAAATCAGACTTCCGAGATTTGAGTGTTAAATAAAATGAAGAACATTTCTTGCGTGCATTTGCTTTTCATAAAAAAATATTTTTCAGAAGTCATGCAATAAAAAATAAAAAATGGTGTTTTACAGACCGGATATCCTAACCTTGAATTCGTTAGCTTGTTAAGCATGCTAGAAGTCATTACCCTATATCGTGCTGCGACGGAATGTACATATGTTTACAAAGAAATAATTCAGTTTGGTAGTTTATTTGATAGTCATTCGATCGGCGGGTGACCTTAAAGCGTCTCTTTATGATCGCATACTAACTGCTACAGAGGCAAGATGAAACATCAATACGAATCCAGTACAAATACAGTAAAAGCTCTTTATTCGCGGGGTATATGTTCCATAAATATGCCGCGAATACAGAAACCGTGAATACGGAATGGTAATTTATACGGGATAATAGGGGATACGTTCCTAGGTGACAATATATATATATATATATATATATCAATTTAATTGAAGTTTTTGAACATTTTGATTAATTATCAAGGCTTAGGCAATGGTTTGAAGAATTTTGTAATTTTCTCTTGCTTGGCAGTTTTCAAAAGCCCCGTCAATTCAGACTGATACGCAGCAGTCGCATTAGCAATTTGCCTCTTAAAAATAAGACTTCGTTCCATAGACGGATCAATGTTCATAAAGAAATCGCAAAGCTCATTTGCCATTCTTAAACCTTCACTAAGATTTTTCAAATTAAATGTCACGTTTCCAGTGCTTGTTGAAGCCTCTTCTTCAATGGGTTGTGAATTGAACATTTCCTCCAAGTCGGTTTCAGTCAGATCTTCATTTTGCGATTCAAGCAATTCCTGAATGTCACTTGATTCTATCTGTTCGAACCCATCTCGTCCTATTCCATTCGCGATTTTAGCAATGTTTGCATTGAACAACATATTTTAGACAAAGTTGTAATAAGATCTATTTTACTTCTTTTATTAGTTCATTTGACGGCATTTACAAAGGATATTGGGTTGTATACCTATTGGAATCCTTTTGTTATTATGTATGTACTTATTTGATCCGCGAATAAAGAAATTTTTAGCTGCGAATATAGGAATTGGGTCGCATTTTTTTAATCCGCGAATACTGAAAACGCGAATGAAGGAAGCGCGAATAAGGAGCTTTTACTGTATCATTCTTTCAAGAAACAGCATGAAGGAGAAAATAACCTATAAGGAAGGAATCCTGTCAAACTTAAATCATCAGGAGTGATATCTCCAAAACTTTCTTGCATACTCTCTAATAAAGGTGTTATACTAGAGAACGTCTTGCATAGCAATGGCTTACCATTGTTACGAAATATTAATTTTTGGCATTTTTACTGAATCTATCCATAGTATGATCCTTGGCATATTGTTTGGTGATTACTATCTGTCCTATTGTTAATAGTAACCATAAATCAAATTTGTATTTTCAGCTCATTTTTTACAACCGACTTAAACAAAAATTTGACACAAAACCACACTTCCAGTCATAAAATTCTATACAAAATCAGATACATCTGAGCCATTGCGTCTTTGAATTATCATATATTTTATTATCATATTGTCATATGTCATATATTGTCATTGTCATATTGTCATATCAATTATCATATTTATATATTTCTAAAGGCGCAGATCAACAGACAGTCAATCTTTTGTTGAATTTGACTCAAAATTTGACAATTATCTGCCCTATAAATGTTAATTCTGTGCACCAAATTTTATCTAGCTAGCTTTCTTCGTTTTATTGTTATCTCTTTAAATTATATTCATACAACCAGAGAAATTTCTTCTAAGAGGGTTTAATACAAAATTTGATATGAAGACCTTATACCAAATTTCAAATGTCTAACTCAAAGCATTTTTGAATTATCTTTGTCACAGGCAAACAGAAAGACAAGCGAACTTTTCAATAATGTGTTTTCCGAATTGTGGGAAGTCCAAAATATGGATATTCATCAAAATCTCGAGTAGGAATTTTTTTACGAGTATTTTACGTTCTCCATACAACATATAAAAGAAAGTAAACGCAAAAAAAAAAAAAAATCCTTTTTACTTTTTCGTGCGCAAAGCATACATAGAGAAAGTGCTGTAATCGCCAAAAAAATCAATCTCAAGATCACGACGAATTTCCACATTTCAACCCTACCTGAGTTCGAAAGACGCATTTTTGGGGTTATGTCTGTATGTATGCGAACAAAGACATCTTGAGTTAGATGGATGACATTTGATATCTGAAATTTGAAACTTCTCATTAAATTTGTACATTTCTATGAAATTTTGAGATAAATTGATTCAGATTAAATCTACCAATTTGGTTGTCCGAGTGCAAATGAATGCAATAATCTCAAAAATTAGAGAGCTAAATAGATGAAACTTGATACAGGCTTAGTGTCTAAAATACAGATCTATAGTAGTATAGTAGTATGTAGTACAGATCTATAGTAGTATAGTAATACAGATCTATACAGATCTTAGTGCTTTACGTCTATTAACTATTTTAAAATTTTGCTTTTAAATACATATCTAAGACAACATATGCGCACATTTAAAAAAAACTAAAGTAGAATCTAATTTCTAGTCCGAAACATCACATAATTATAAAGTTTTAATCCTGATTCGTCTGAGTATTATTTATAAAAAGTTTTTCTTGATCATTAACAATCATCAATAATCATTAACAATCATTATAAAATATTGCTGGAAAATATTCGCAAAACTAATAAAATGAAAAGGGTAAACTGTATGCAAATAAAATTAATTTCATTAAAAAAACTAATATTTTTATTGGTGTCTAAATGATGAATAAATCATAAGAATCTTTGAATTAATATGTTGCTGAAGAAAATCCTTAACGTTTGAATTGTTTTTAAATAAAGATCGAATTAAAATCTATAGCAATAATATACGTATAAGCTTGTACGTTTGAACTAATTTTTTTAAATAAAGAGCTAATTTAAATATAAGCAATGATAAACGTATAAGTTTTAAAATTTGAACTAATTAATTAATATTTTCAGAAATCCTTTCTTCGTGAAAATCTTCTATCCAAAAAATAGATATCTGCCGAATTTGTTAATTCTAGATTCAAAAGTTTTCCATGCGGAGAATTTTTAACGACTTTTGTATAATATATGTAGCTCCATGCTGTTTACAAAAAGTATCTATATTTATCATGTTAAAATATGTTGTCTTCAATTTTCCCTCACATTAAAAAGGTCGTCTCTGTTCCCAACGTATTACTATTCACTTTCTTTAAATCACATTATTTCCATTTATTGAGATAAGTTTTAAATGTATAAATCACAAGCAGAAAATCTAACTGATCCGCATTGCAATAATTTATTATTTCTTGAGTGGTATAAGTGCCTTGATATTATCATTAGTAGTTCAAAATCATATATACAGGGTGGCTATAATTAAATTTCCCCTGTAAACAAAGTCTCGGCATGATGAACAGATTACAACGAAATGTGGTGTATAGACTATACACGAGATGCACTCCCGGAAATAGTTTCAAAATTTCTACCAGATGGCGTCCTTTAAGAAAAAACATAAAATTTAACAAAATAAACGAGCAAAATGGAAAACAAAAACAGCATTTATATTTATTGTCTTATTTCTGATCACCTTGCCATCGAGCTACTCTAAGTAAGGATAAGGAAAAAATAACAGTACGCTGTTTGAGAGAAAAAAAAAAACAGTTTAGTTAGCAGAAACAAGAACAGATTAGGACGACATTGGGCTACAGGAGCAGTTGTTAATCGTGTCCAGGACAATGTAGGGAAATGTGCTCCATTTGACTACCCACATCCACCTGCGAAATTTCAAGTCAATGGACACTGAGTTCAACTGCGTATCACAATGATTATTTGTGATCCTTCAAGCATAAAGCACTATATAATTTACAGCGTTTCCCGGTCCTTCATTTAACTCACAATTCTATTTTGTTAATATTGTTTCTGTATTCCATTTTGGTCGTTTATTGTGAAAAATTTAAGGTTTTTAATAGGCGCCCTCTAGTGGACTTATTGGAATTCATCCCCCCTCCCGCAATTCTGTGAGTGCATCTGTTCATAGTCAATATACCAGATTTCGTTGCAATCCACTCAACCGTTTGTGTCGTAAGATGCTGTTTATAGAGAAAGTTTTATTATAACCACCCTCAAGAGATCGAGTTGCATTCCAAATAATTCTCAAACCTATAGATAAGAAAATTTCAACCTTCATTTTCGAATTCTCTGTATTTTTGTCGAAGTGCAGATGAACTTTGATCGTGAATAAAAGAAAATTAAAGAAAATCTCACAATATTTTTAATTAGATAAGGAAAAGATAAGAAGATAGAGCTGATATTCAACAATGCAGTCTCTACGATTGTTTAAACACTGTTAAGGATGAGACATCATCATTCCCCGATTGCTTTTGCTTCGTTTTCGTAGAATTGTTGATTAATTTTATCATTTATATGTCCTGTATGGATAAGAAAATTTCAAGAGATAATCGACAGAAAAAAAAAACCTTTTTTGGTGATAAGAAATGATTTTTTTCTAAGATAAATGTTATATCAGCTTAGCAGTTTTAAACATAACGAATCTGTGTATTTAAAAGTTCCACAAATCAACAAAAATGATCTTTTATAAAACTATTAAGAGTATTCTTTTCGAAACTTTCTCGCATACTCTCTTATATACATGTGTGTTATAACCCATAGAATATATGTTATTCTTTCTTCCCCAAGCGTGAAATTTTGAACCTTGATCGAAAACTAGAATTTTCATTTCCAGAGTCATGAAAAGTTTTCTGCTTCATGATGTTGTAAAGAAAATCGAGATGTGCAAATCTACAGACGGGCAGTATTACATTTTCGTATAAGTCACACAAGCTATAACTTAAAGCCTCACAAAATTTTACAAGTGAACAAGAGCCATATATACTAATTATATTACTCAAATAGATTTATAAAGACCTCCAGCTTAGAATAGCTTAGGATCTGATGAAATATAAATCTCTATTGCAGATGGTCAACCCGTTGGCAGATTTAGTTCAAAATTTGCTATGGATCTTTTCATTGGATCCTACATTCTGAAACTGAAAGATAACATCGATATTGTTACGAACCTATAATTTTTGCTTTCCCGCGCTAATAATGTCACCATAAAGAAGACTGATTTGCAGTCATCTGTACTAAACTGTGCCCGGGTGCAACATAGAAATCCCAGAGCTTAGCGACAAACTTGGTAACCATTTGGCGACGAATTTGGCTTCAAAATGGCTACTACTCGAAACTTCGAGAATTTTCCAGATCCGTCCATTAGGGACCAAGATACATCCACAATGCTACTGATTGGTCCAGAAGATTTTAGCCCCTGCTCCCGTTGCTATATAAGGCCGGCAATCCGAAGCTGCAGGGTGTGGTCGACCAAGTAGACCTGAATCGAAAGGTCTTGAATATGAATCCTGAATGTAGGAGTCACCGAGAGAAACCGAAGCAACGACGGAATGCTGAATTGCTGGGTGTGCCGTATTTTGTCGAAGCCTGTGTCATGTGTCGTAGCCCGTTGTATCGTCGCCGTGAACGCAGCAGTTCTGAAATAAGAAATAGTCACGAATTGAAGTAGTGAGTCGGCAGCGAAAGCGAGAAGAGACGACGGAAGTTTCAGCTGTCTGGAGAGGCCTACGTCAGCATAGACAGAATCCCTAAAAGATTCCTTGTCCTGCTGAATTGTGTTATTATGGACTACTGTCTGCTGTCCTGTGTGTTCGTCTCGGCTGTAAATAGTTGTCTTCTGTAAATAAACGTCGTCTGAGCTGTGTCTTCTACTAAAGGACTGTTCATTGTGCTGTTCATCTTCTGCACCATACACTCCACTATACAAGTAAACGAGCTCGACGGCTAAGAGGATAAGAAATCCGTAACAATATATATACGCAGAAAGACGGACAAGTGTTTGGTGAATTTTGTCCAAAATTCCATGTAAATCTACGATTTTGGCCTGAAGACAATTTCCCAAATTTCTTTCAAATATTCTTATATTTTTGAGTTTTCGTACTTACAAATGCACAGATAAAATTCTAAAAATGTGTTTTTCAAATTCAGGGAGGTCTGGAATGTTGAAATTCGCCAAAATCTTGAACTTGAATTTTTTTGAAGATTCGTATTCTCTTTTTTGAAAATATTCGTATCTAGAAATTCTTTGTATAAAAGAAAGTAAAAATACAAAACAGAAATACAACATAAACTAATTTATTCAACTATTTTAGCACTTATTAAGTGTATATTTTTAAAATAGTTTTTACAGTACCGTTGAACATTTCATGGATTTAGGGCTTAGTATTAAAAAAGTAATTAAAAATATATAATTTACAGTTAAAACAACTGCAATCATTTGCCTGACAGGTGTACCTAATAATACAGCTATTTATGAAAAAGGAGCATTAGATTTCTTTATTTAATAACACAAAAACATTTATGCACTTCAATATGTGAATTTGGAAAGTGTGGGTTTTGTAATTACAAATTCGGAGTATGGTAATAAAAGACTAGGAAATACCGACTAACATGTAATTTTACAGAGGAAAATTTTCCAACGATATCTGAAAACTTTCCGCAATTGGTCACAAGATCGCTTAAACTCCCTCCTCCCCTCTGATAAAGGCTTTCTAAAATGTCACCATTTAAGCTTTTCTTCATCAAACAAAAAACAAGGATAAATATTTCCTTTTAATCTTAACTGTTGATGTTTTGCAACAAGCAAACTTTGAGTGAAGTTTCAACAGATGGAATTTCAATAAATGCCCAGTAATGCTTGCTTTTCACAATTCTTTGATGGATCCTCTATTAAATGCTAGAGTTTTTCCTCCATTTTTTTGTCACGTGTCTCTCTGTTGATAAGGAAACACCCAGATTAAACTGTGCTAATGGTTCTAATGTTTTGTAAGCACATCATAATAGAAATTTGCATACAAATGCAATCAACTTATGGAACTTTTAAAAGATAAATAAAGGGAAAGTGAAAGAAAATATAATTTTCTAAAATCCATTCAAGGAAAATCAAAATACAATAGACGTTTTGTATAGTGATTTTATAGGATAAATATAGTACTAAAAGGAATGAAAAGATAATATTTTTATGAAAAGTAAGGTGAAAAAAAAAACAAGCAAATTATTAATTTTCTCAAATCATGCAAGAAAGTATCGATGAGAACCAAAGCAGATATACCAAGCCAATACCATAAGGAGAAATCAAGACACAATATAAATGCTTGAATTTATTTTTCAGTGAAGCCTGGTTGGTAGAGCGTCAGTCTCGTAACCGAAAGGTCGCGAGTTCTGTCCTCGTCTTGGCCAAAGACCGCCGTGTTGGCTAATGGCAGTTGAGGCACGTTAAATATGTCGAGACTGCAAAGTCCTCCAAGTTCCCATAACAAAACGATACCTCTGGGGGTACTGAATCAGGGATGAGTCGGTCTCTGATTTGGATCTAAATTCCGAGTTGCTGATGGATGAATGAGTGTATGAATGAGTTCGACCACCCCCTAAAAAGGGTTGTGTCGTGTTTGTGAGCTAGAAGTCAGACTTCTGTCCTCTGGGTGCTCAGGGGTCTTTACCCTCAGAAGCTACTGCACCCCCTTTCCGTGCAAAACACGGACACGACAACAACAACAGCAATTTTTCAGTGAAATATGAGAAAACGAAAAATAATATTATACACTGTGCGTCACTTAGTATTGTTAAGCGACAGGGACATTTCGAATCTGGCTCATCCCGAAAACTAAACTAAAATATTTTTATTTAAAAAAACCCAGCTAGAAACGATTTTCTTAATTTACTAGATGACTTTTAAATAATGTCTGCTAAAAGCTGCAATGAAACCTGACTGTCCTTTTCGTTCAAATAAAATTCAGTTACCATCAGTATGGCTTCAACAAAAAAAAATTCTGAAAGTGTCGAAGTTAACCTTATTTATTGACCACTGCATATAATTTTGATGTTGCTCAACCAAAAAAAAAACTCACATGTAATAGAAAAAGTATATTATGCCATCTGAAAATCTGAAAAACTATCAACGTAATGATTACAAATTAAATGCTGTGAGATTTGTTCTGGCTGGTTTTTTGTTCAAGCACGATAACTTGAACACAAATATGTTTATTTAATAGTTTGAATAGGCAGATCGTATGCATTTGTAAGGTGACATATAATTACATACATACTTGATGTTTAAAAACATCGTTTATAATACTTATTTAGTCAACCATACAAAAATAAGTAATTTTTTACGAAAAAACCTCAGATCGCTGAATAAAGCGTTACTTTTACGATGGTTTAGGGGGAGGTATTTGTTAAGAATAATGTAAAAAAAAGAAAATACAGCCGATAAAATCTTCAATGCAGATTCGCATTGTAGCTACACATTTTTAACGATGAACGATATAAATAGTCGTATGCACTATGATAGATACAGTTAATGCCAAGTAAAATGCAATATGAACAACAAATCATTGGAATTCATAAAATAAGAACTCAAAGAACTAGTGAAATGATCATTATGTATTTGTTTTACATTTTTCATTATGTATGACTTACAACCAATACTTAATACTCTCTTTGTATGTTTAATGAGATTAAAATTTAATGGCGAGGATACTGTCTCCCAGGATCTTAATAATACAAATATTACAGTATTTATTTAAAAAACAATTTATTTTTAATGAATGTGAAATTTCGTTTCTGTTCAGAAGATTTTATTCGCTATATCAATTACCACGACAACTGCTGAAATATCTTTTTCAAAATTGAAAATAATTATCAAAAAATAAGATCTTTCAAAATGAAAAATTAGTATGTTCATTTCCTTGCTTATTTTGTTTCTTAAATCCCAGTTGGCAAAAAAAAAAATCAAATAAAGAAGCTGTCACAAAACTTGCGATAAAACATAAGAAAATGAACAAATATTTCATGTAGCAGAAATTCACAAGCCAAATTTTATTTCATACATTTATTAAACATTTTTTTATTTGATTTTTTAACGATTATTTGTGTGATTAAATGTCGATTTAAAAATAATTTGATTATTTATTATTTTAATTATTTTATTATTATTCATTCCGCAAGTCCTTGATAGATAAATGCATCAGTCTAAGCTTTTTTTATTAACTAACCTTGATCATTTTAATAATTTTGGAATTAACTATATGCTTTGATCTAAGAATAAGAAAATCTTGCATATGTAATCATTTGTGTAATTAGGAAATGAAATTGGTGCCAACAAAATGCTATTAAATATTAAATGGTGCACACAGATACGTCATGCTTGACCTTGTTAGGGATTGTTTTTTTAAATCTATACTTATAATAAAGCTCAATGTGTTTGTGCGTGTATTGGCGCTCTAAAGGCCAGACTGTTGGACTCACAGCTACCAAATTTGGCACACGTACACTTGGGGGGTCGAGAATATGAACCTTGCAGCGATTTTTTTACATTTTTAATTAGCATTTGAATTAATTAAAAATGAAATGAAATTTTGACGTCTATAACTTCCCAAAATATTATCGCACAAACATGATTTTTACATCATATTAAAGATCAAAATAATTAGTTTCCTAATTATAATAGAATTTCAACATATAACTTAAGTTTCTATTTTTAACAAATGTTTAAAGAAATTTTTAACCATGTTTTTTAACAAAATATTACAAAAAAAAAAAAAAACAGTGCATTATTTCAGACAAAATAATAAGATTTTGCAACAAATGATAAACGAGCAATGGGAAAAAATACCTTTTTTAAAGTGCTGCCATCATATTGACAGAAGTTCAAATTAAAAAATAAATCAACTATAACTGCATATTTAATTGAAAAAAATGTAACTTTCAACATGTGATAGGATGAAATTAAATAAATATTAAATGTTATATTTTCTAAAAAAATTAATGCTAGTCAAAGTCTTCTATGATAGTTTGCAATATCTATATCATTTATTCAATAAATCGGCATTTTGTTTAAGGTAAACATGATTGAATTTATACAGGATACGCATTCAAATTCGGACCCAATGGCTAATTTGTAAATCATTAGTAATAGGCATACATATTGTTTAATACTGTTAACTTGGTCTAAATGAAGTAAATAATTACATTTTATGTAACTTGAGTCAAAAAACGCATTGATGATTAACTTTTATATTTTTTCCTACTTTGCTCTGTGAGTCATATTTAATAAAATATTTTTTTCTGATATTTTACACAAAAGTTGTTACATCAATCAATTTTCTAAAACAATAATTAAAACTGATTAATTTATTAAAAAAGCAATACTATTATTATAAAGTGCTCTTTTAGATCTTTTCGTCTACGACCTTAAAACATTATATCAATTTCAGGCCAATCAATGGCCGAAATTACTCCAAGGCTGATATTTAAATGAATATGTGTTTGCGTATATAAATGAATGCGTGTATTAGTGCTCTAAACACCAAACCATATGATTTAGAGATACTGCACTTGATATGTCCATATTTACTTTGGTGGATAAAAAAGTGTACCAAGACGGATTTTTTTAAAACTTCAATTGATTAAAAATTAAGCTAACATTTGGAATTTTTCTGCAATAAGTTACGAAAATATCACAGCACAAAACTGTTGTTTAAATCCTCTTAAAAATAACTTTAAAAAAACTTTCTTTCATTGATAATAATATTTTAACCTATAAATTCAATTTCTATTTCTAGTGATTTTTTTTTAAATATTATAATCATATTTTCCAACAATTAATTTCTCACAAAATGAAAGTAAAATTTAACCTGCAAGAGCACGTTAAGAGTGTACTAGTGATTGCCGTCACTTTGGCAAAAACTCTAACTGAATAATTAAATTAACTCTTATTGCAAATTAAACCAAGGAAAATGGGATATCCAGCACTTGATTAAAAAGAAGCGTAATGTTATGGAAGAAATATATAATATGATATTTTTCACATAATTCCATGACAGCTGATTTCGAATCAGAGAGATATATAATGCAATGAACAAATAATCGTAAGGCTTCTATTATAATATGAGTTACGTGATTATCGAAGTTTAAATGTATTTGGCTGAGAAGTTCTAAAGACAGCAAGGCACATAAATATTTAATTGAAAATCTTAGAATGCATTTCTCTTGGCGAACCAGCCAAGATCAATATAATAAAAACGTTCTCAAAAGACAATCTGAAATTTAAAAATACTTAGCGAAGAGATATATAAATATCAAATTATACATAAGAGACTCAAATGAAATGAAACTGAGACACTATTCTTGGCAAGAAAGCTATTAAGCTATATAATGAATTGACTAAACATGATTGCTTCCCACTCGTATCCTAAAATTACCTTATTTTTTTCATTTACTTTCTACTTTTCACTTCAAGCTTTATTTTTTCTGTGACCAAATTCTTTTTTTATTAATTCTTTTCTCCTTCTCTGCTACCGCACGTGTCAAGGTATCGGATAAGACAGAAACGTGAAAAGCAACATTCCAACTGAAATGATCAATGCTTTATTGAATGTCCTTTAGCTGAGCGGCAAAAACAGCCCCTTTTGTTATGCTGCTTACGTAGCCCGAAAATCATTTCTGTTGAGAACGGTGACAGTGACCCAAGACGGTCATCATAATTCTTAAAACTAAACAGCATTGTATTCTGTATCTTTTCGTATATGTAGAATTTAAAGAAAAAAATTAAAAATAATTTTTAAAAATTCGGTCTCTCGAAATTCCACTGTATCGACACACCGGTGTCCTGGACCCAAAACCGTTCGAAATTTATTTGTGTTGAAACAAAAAAAAAAAAACTAACACACAGGAATGCTGCAAGCTGAATAAAATTCGGTATTCTCACCCAAATTTTATTAGTAAATCTACATCGAATTTCGAATAAAATTCATTAAAAGCATCTTCTTGTATACAGCCGACCAGCTCGCCACCACTGAACATAGCAGTATCGACAGGATTTGTTGTGGTCGATGATTAAAAGCATCTGTGCGTCAGCGCGCATGCGATAGGTCCGAAAATTCAATATTTTGCAAGTAATTAGCTATTTTCGAAGAATTTGCATCAAATTTTTGGCTCAATTCGTCAAGCTTTACATTGCGTTTGACTGTATATACCAGTGGTGGGGAAACTTTTTTTAAGACGGGCCATTTGTAATAACTAGACGATCGTAGCGGGCCAAAGAATAACGCTTAATCGTTAAAAAATTTATTTGTTCTATAAACATATACATATATTATTACATACACTTATCATTTTAATAGTAAAAAAGCAAAATGTAAGAAAATTATAAGCACAAAATATAAAATGAATTTAGTGTAGTTAATGATGTGAAGTATTATCACTTTATTTTCTGGTGTCATTACTGGCTGATGGTGCATGAGAAAAATGAAATTGAGTCTGTTTAACAAAATTTCATCTTAGTCCGGTTCCATTTGCGAAGCAGAAATTCTTAAAACTGATGAAAGGTGCTCATTTGTAATTCTGTTTCTTAAAGAAGTTTTCCTAAGCTTCATTTTTGAAAAGATTTGTTCGCATATATAAGATGAGCCGAACATTGTCATGATCTTCATTGCATGAGTAATTAGATTTGAGAAATTATCTGGACTTAAATTTTTATAAAATTCTAGTAATGGTACTGTATGAAAAGTTTGTTTCAGGAGAGTGTTACAGTTTAGTTCTGTTAACTCGAGTGGAAATTTTGCATCAACTTCTTCGTAATTAACATTGAATGGGGTCGCAAAAATACTAAACTCTGTTTCCATTTTTCTAAAGTCCTGAAATCTCCTTTCAAATTCTGAAGATAGTTTTCTCAAATTAATTTCGTATTTTTTAATCTTATTGTTTGATATAGTGAATTTTAAAGATTGTATTCTTGGAAAATGAGAAAAATCAGATTTAGAGATCTGATTAGCAAATAATAATAACTGTAATTTGAAACTCTTCAGGTATTGCCAAATATCGTGAAGAAACCGATTTTTCCTTTGCAATTTGAGATTAAGTTGATTCATGTGTACGAGGAAGTCTGTGAAAAAAGCGAAATCAGAAAGCCACGTTTCGCTTTCTAAGACGTCAAATTGAATATAAATGTCTTTATCAAGAAGAAAATTCACAATATACGGGTCGTCACATTACGAAGTAAGAATGCGTTCAAACATTCTGAAGACGACACTCTTAAACGGGCCGGATTAAACCTTTCCGCGGGCTGGACTTGGCCCGCGGGACGTAGTTTCCCCATCACTGGTATATACGATAGCCCAATAATCTCAAGACTTAACAAGAGAAAGATGATTGTTAAGTACACAATTAGTGTACATCGAAAGTATGGATAAATGCTATAATTCTAGACTACCTCCATCAAAGGTTTTGTTTGTACATATAAGAAAACGCTAACATAAAAATACTGAGCAAGAGAAATGAAATGTGGTACAACAAATTTTTAACTCTTTCGGTCAACGAAATAAAAGTTTCAAAATGCGCATAGGTATAAATTTATATTTTTTTATGTATAAAAATAAATTTATGTATAAATTTATTATGCAAAGTATAAATTTATAGGTGCAAA
>JAPMOQ010060656.1:578801-622438 GCA_026543055.1 Argiope trifasciata
ACTTTTTTACCCTGATCAAAAATTTCCCAAGCCTCAGAAATCAGTCTCGGATTCCTCACTTTTAAACTGTTGGCAAGAAAATTCTGCATCAAAATATTACAAAAAATACGCAATTAAAAATTTTAAGTCATAAAATAACTAAGAAAAAAAAATAAGAGTTCAAAATGTTTAGCAAAAATTATTAGTCAAAATATTTATTTTAACAGCAAATTTGACTTCAATGTCATTCTCAAAACATGCATTAAAAAAACATATGCACTCAATAAGCATAGTTTAAAAATAAATAAAACTAAGGAATGGGTTATAAAGTTTTAACAAAAAATAATAAAATTATGAAATATTTTATTGAATATGATTATAGCAAGAAGACACAATTATTCACATTCAGCTAACTTGATAACATTTTTAACACAGAACTAAAATGCTAGGTAAACATTAAAATGTTAAGTTGGTGCAGTAATTAATAAAGCTATTTAAAAGCTTATAGGCAATTAATTGATGACGAATTACAGAACAATTCTTAATAGAGTTTAACTTCATTAATATGTTCATGAAAGTAAAAACTTCAATATTTTAAAACATTTATTTAGTGATTAACATGTTAAAGCCTTTATTTAATTATTAAATACTAGCCGTTTTTGACGACCAACTGAATTGCCAACTTAATACACTTAAAAATGGTCAGTTAAATATTTTATGTAATGTCATTGTTAAATAAATATTTAATGTCTTTTAACAGTTATTTCATCCAAATATTTTTAAGGTTCAAATTTTGATTGATATATTACTCAGTCAGTAATAAAAACTTGTACTGTACTGTATCTCTCTCTTAATTATCTATCGACTCTTTCAAAATTTCAGTTTTAAATTCAAATGGAAATGATTAAACTGCAGATATAAAAACATTTTTTAAAAAATCAAAACCAAGCACGTTTTAAATATATAAGTAAAAGAGTGTATGTATTTAATAAATTATTGTAATTATTCAACATGTGTACTACTGAATAATTACAATAATTTATTGAATATTTTAAGAATTATTCTATAAAAATTACTTAGATTTATCATAAAATTTAGTTTTTAGTTTTACTTTCAAAAAGATTTAAATGATGCAAATAATATTTCATTTTGGTCTTTAAACATAATTAAGAAAATTATTAAGTATAAATTTTATACATCTTTTAGTTATAAGGAATCATATTCTATGAAATATTCTTGACACTTCAACTTTCAAATAAATAAATGAAGGTTTCTATCTTCTGCTGTTAAATTTGATCGACTTATGAAATTTTGAATGTAAATGTTTGGAACATTCAGCATTTGCATTCTTAGACCAGTCAGTCTTGAGAAATCCTGGATGTTGATTGGGGTATCATCTTCGGAATGGTCGATGAAGTGGTTTAAAATTACCCAATTTTATTGAATAGTGATCGTCAAATATTCATAAATCAGACAGTTTTAGAGACTGAGTTGATCATCTCTTTTTATTTAATAGCTAAATATTCTTCATTTCTTAAAGCATTTATAGACACATGATACAAGCTATGTAGATATTTACTTCATTTAGACACTTTTTATAGATACATTTCTATTATTAAAGTTTTACAAATTAGCTGTTGAACCTTGAATTGAAAAAATATATATATTAAGCCATGTTTGTCTTAAATAAAGTTGATTTATTTAATTAATAATATTGTAAAAGTCACAAAATTTTTTCTTTACATTTTCTTTTTTGAAAAAACATACTTTATATTCTATTTCATTTCATGCAGACACATGCTGAAAATTACTTTTTCATATGTTTAATTTGCAATTATTATTTATTTTTTAATTTGAGTTTCTTTTCAATCTGATGGCAACATATTGATAAAAGATATTTTTCCCCCTTTCATGTGTTCATGCAGATTAAACTTAATAGTTTTGTCCGAAATATATTGTTGAAAAATACAATTAAAATATTTCTTTAAAAATTAGTTAAAAATAGAAGCTTACGTTATATGTTAAAATACTGATAACATTAGAAAGCTATTTTTTAAAAAAATCTTTAGAATGATGTAAAAATCCTCTTTGAGCGATAATATTCTCGGAAGTTATAACCAAAAAACATTCGAAATTTCGCTTAATTTTTATTCATTCAAGTTCTAATTAAAAATTTGAAAAAAGGGCTTTGAGGTGCACATTCCCGACTTTCAGCGTATGCATGTACCAAATTTGGTAGGTCCAACGATCTGGTCTGCAGAGCGCCAGCACACACATATACGTTGAGTTTAATTATAAGTATAGATATTGAAATATTGATTGCAAAAATATATAATCTTTTTATTTTTTTAGTTTTGATTGCCTTTTTTCCTTCCTCAACAGAGATCAGGGGAATAAGTAAAATTTTCCTAGAGAAACTGTTTCTTAAAATTTATCCAAAATATAATAAAATTTCAGAAAAAAGAAATTAAGTATTCATTAATTAATATGTAAAGAATAAATGCAATTTCCAAAAACTTTTAAATAAGCCTACAGTTAAAAGAATATGAATATTTTTTCTGCCATGCATGAAGAATTTTACTTATGTAGTCTCTACTAATTTTACTAATTTTTTAATTAAACATGATTAAGACACATTCATGTATTATTTTATTTACACTAAACAAATTTCTTTCATTTTTCTAGCAAATATACCAAGTGATCCAAAAATCTAGAACAACTTTAAAAATTAATAATTCAAAAACGAATAAAGATAAAAAGAGGCAGTTTGCACAAATAAATGGTAAAGAAACCAGATTTTGTATGATGCTATAAAAAATCATTGTTTTCCACTAACAGATAGCGCTGTAAGATCAGAGATATCAGATTACGAAAGTAGCACAAGTAATATAAAAAGAACTCATTCATCAACTAGTCAAAATTGAAGGCATTGAAATGCTATCCTAAGTAAAAAATGCCGTCTTTGTTAAATTCTTTCACAAAAATACAGAAAGTTCCAGTGTGGCATTGCGAGCATACCACAACATGAAAGGTATGAGATCCCTGATCAGTTAAGTATCAATGATATGCTCTGCATTGATCAAAATGATGCAGAAATTTAAAGCAGCAGGTTCTTCGGCTTCACGTCCGAGAAGTGGTCCACCTACAGCATCTGCTACTGTTGTCATGATAGTCGAACAGAGTGTGCAATCGATATAAGCTCTTTCTGCACACAGAGAATGCATTCGAGAAGTTTCAAAGCAGACAAGTTTGTCTTCTGGAGACACTGCGAATAACACTGAAATGTTATCTGTAAAAGTTGCAACATAATCAAGAACTGAAATCTGACGATTTCATCCTGCGACATGATTTTGCAAATTGAGTATTCATTAAAATGGAACAGCAGCATAGCTGGCTTCACACTGTACTTTAGACAGATGAAGCACATTTTATACTGTCTGGGCAATGTTAACACACATAATTGCCGTATATGGAGCATAGAAAACCCATATGGATTTGTTAAAGAACTCTGATCAGTCAAAAGGAAGTGTCTAGTGTGGTTTCAATGCTAATTTTTTAAACAGCCTCCCCCCCCCCCCACTTCGAGGAAGTCACCTTTGCAGATTTAAAAACAGTTTATGTCACTGGTGAGCGATATACAGCTTTGTTGCAGAACAAAATCATTCCAGAATTGTAAACGCATCAAGCACTACAGACAGCCACCGTTATACAAGCTGAAGCACCACCGCATATCTTTGTGCCGGTGGAATGACTACTATACTCAAAATTTGTGAAGATCGCATAATGAGTCGAAATTTTCAAAATGTATGGCCTCCAAGATCTGCCGATTTGACACCTTGTGGCTTTTGGCTATGGGGTTACTTCAAATCCAAGTCATACCACGACAAACCGTAAACACTAGAAAATTTGAAAGATGCCATCTGCCAGTATGTGTCAGCCATATCGAAGGAAATGCTATTGAATGAAGTGTATTTTTCCTAGTCTGACAGCTGTGCAGTTGAATGATGGACAGCAAACATTACATTAAACAGTTGATAGACATTAAACAGTTGTGAAATTCTGTGACTTGTTATCAGATTAAGCAACCTGTTTGTCAAATAAAAATTTCTAAAATAATAGTCTACTTGCATAATCCGATATCAGTGACACTACAGCGCCATCTATTAGTCAGCATTATTCCATATGCATATTAAAATGAAATAAAAATGCTATAAAAAATTAAGAAAAGTAATAATGAAATACTTGCCTCAAATTTAGATCTTTTTCTTGGTATATTTGTATACTGTATAATCTGTTGCAGTAATCCTGAAAGTGGTCCAGAAATTTTCTTGGTAGCCAATGTTTGATTTATATGCTGAATTAAAATAGAACATTCGAGTCAGCCCAAGAACAAGACATTTTTCTTTTATTTCTAATGATTAATCATTCACATACTTAGAATTATTAGTTTTAATTACAAATTTACAATTCAACAATTTGTTAATTTCAAATTTGAAAAGATAAAAAAATGTTAAATTAATGTAAAAATTTTTTTAATGTTTATGTAATCTAAAATGTTAAATTACATATTAAATAATGTTTGCACAATGCTAAAATCAATTAAATGTATATTTTTTATAAAAATTTGTAACATTTTAAATTATTTTCAAAGTATCAATTCAAATACATTAATTCTTAAATAGTCAATTATTTCAATTGGATAAACTTCAAAATTAAAAAATTAGCCCCTGAAGTGAATAAATCACACAATCTAAAATCGTCATAATTTCATTTTTTGAAACAAGGATTAAAAAAAAGAAGAAATGGGGAGGAATGAGATTGCATCTAATTTAAAATTCAACTCAAGGGATTTTGTTTGGTCACTTAGAAGATTAACAACAAAAACTAAAAGAACTAAACTAAATGTTGCTAAACTCGTTTCCTTCATAGTAGTAGAAAAAGTAGACTCCTCAAAACCATACTTATTTTAACAAAATAATACTGATCAATGAAATATAGAAATAATGAGATATGACTTATTTCTAGAAAGCACCCACAAGCTAATTACCATTTCACTCTGTGAGAAAAACACACAAATTCCTATACATTTCTTTATAGTTTTTCTATTTTGTTTTTTTATTCCACATTTACGACTTTTATACTGAACTTGCACTTTATACTAACTTTTCACAATGCATATTTCTATGAATTTCACCTCATAATGATATATTTCTTATATAAGAAGGGTTTGATTAAAAATTTGTTTGCTAGCATAATATATTTTAAATGATCTACTAAGACCAAGAGTCAGTTATACATAAAATATAAAAAATAGCTATTAAAAGCTTTTGCAGATGCATTTAATAGTTTAGTTCTAGGTAAAAAAATATTAATTGAAATTAAAAAATAAATTGAAAATAATTCCTTTAATTAATTTTCTTTAATAATAAATTAAAAATAATTCCTTTAATAATAAATTGAAAATAATTCCTTTGCTTCCAATACAAATAAATTATTACAGAATATTAATCAAATTATTGATACTAGAGTTATTGATACCTAGAAATTCCAAATTATTCATGCAACCATGACGGTTTTCCTTGACTTTCTAGCGAACGCTGCCATGAACAATCAGTCCATGTCTTGGAAGTGAGCGCAAAGCACGATGTAGTTTCCAAGTATTATTTTAATTCATATATGTTAAATGTTATTGTCCCAAATAATTTTGACCCTGTGTAAATTATGTTCTTAAATGTCATTAAATGCATTTAAACTTCATTGGCATGATTTATTGATTTTAACAGATTACCCTAACAGAATTTAAATTTTGGCAACCTTTCAGTCACATTTATTATTTAAAATTATTAACTTTGTTATGTTTACTTTTTGGCCTTTATTTAATATAATAATTACATAATTAAAGCATTGTTATTAGAGACAGTATATGACAAGAGGTTGCAAGTCACATAACAGTTTGGTAGCAATAATGCATGCATAAACCTTATATTTAACGACTTAAAATTGCACATTTTAAAATATGATTTAAAATCTTATCATATAAAAATTAAAGCAAAAAAATGCAGGAACCAGTACATATCAAAAGTGAAATAACAAAATTTATCATGTATATTTATATGATTGCATGAAAATAAATAATCATGGTAGTTTTCCATCATCCAGGAGCAATTGTCACCAATGTGAACCAACACGAGCCAAGTTGCCTAGCAAAGTGAATGACAAAACAAATAGAGCACATGGCGCCAAGCTTGGTGGAATTTATATTATTTGGTGATTTTTCATTGCTAACAGTGAAGTACCATAATTATTCATTAAAAATTATAAGTTTTTACAAACTATGAACATTGTTTATATTTATTCTAATTTAACATTATTTTGATGAATGGGTGACTTACCTCAATCCATTTGGCCTGCTTAATTTCCCCTTTATTGCTGCTTTCCTTTGGTTTATAATCTTTTCCACCATATTTTTGATCTTCAGAAATGCATTTTATATGCAATTTATAATCATCACCCCTAACAAAAGATATTTTGAAAACAAAAATATTAATATATGTTTTATTTTTATCCAATTATCAGTACAGAAAAAATTATTGAATTATTTACAGAAATATATAGAAAAAAGACAAATATTTTAAGAAACTAATATTGTACCAGAATGATAAATATAATACAATTTCAACTTATAACAAAGCAGAATGTATATAAGTGTAGTATTAAACTCTTGGGATCCTCAGGATTGTACTTAACCCTCACAGAAGCCTTCCTTTATTTTTCTCTTCCTTTCTTCCATTTTTTAAAACATTAAAATTAAAATAATTTTATTATTATACTTATAAACAGTTAATCTTGGACTCTTACCATAATCATATATATATATACTAGTTTTTACCCACAATTTTGTATGAGTGAGAATTTTGATATGTGTGTGCAAGAACTGACCGTTTGAAAACAATGTAAAATGCTATCAAACTTTATGATTATGGTGCTGTGAAAACACCATCTGATATGATATAATCAAGAGACTTGTATATCATTGACAGATCTACGGGACAATTTTCAAAATTTATTTTTATTCCAATACTGTTTTGTCTGCAACATTAAATGGCTCATTATTTTCCATCCACACATGCAAGTTTTGGGCACTTGAAACATGTGAATAACGAACATCAACCAACAACATCATGTTGCAATCAAGCAAAATAGCAAGCTGTTTGGAATAATAAGTATGTGGGGATTAAAACACTGTTTTCTTTAGCAGTTACTCTAATAATAGGAGCTTTAATATTATTGCTGCCAAACTCTGAGACACGAAGCCTGGTACTATTGCACATTCTGGATACATCAAGATTTTTCATCAGTAGATCTGGTAAGCCAACCTTAAGCTCCAGATAATGGGAAGGTATACCTATTAACATTAGGTAGTTGAGAAATCCAATGGGGTAGGCAATACTATTTTCATTAGAAATCACAATGTGTATAATTTTGAATTTCCGACAATCAAATTCTAAAATTTTTGTGTTTATTTTATTGACTGACTTGTTCTCTGGTGACAGCACTGCTCTCTCATACAACCACTCTTCATTATTTATATTAATCAAAAATTGGCAAAAATTTGCATGATAAGGCCATCTTCTGTAACCACAGGATGGGAAAATTATTTAGAAAAGAGAATTTTTCCATCTATGTTGTTTCTAGTCAACACTCTCCATTTTGCAGAATCTCATTTGCAAGGACACCTGATTCATGGTCATTGCAAATTGGAAGCACATATTTCACTCAGGATGGAGCTTTTCAATTCTAGACCTAAATCCTTTGAAACATAATTTATTTCACCTACTGGTATGCCCCTCTCAATAACTGGCAGTGTCTGTCTAAAATCGCCTATGAGGAAAACAACGCTGCCTAGTTGCTGCAGATATCCTGCAGTTTAATACCTGTAATGCATGTTTGTGCGACATTGTGTACTCGTCCCATATTATTTACTTACACTGCTGCAAAAAAACACCCCAACCACTGTTTTTAGTGATGTTGAGATATCTTTGCTTGCAAGATTAAGCATCAACTTGAAATTGAAATGTGCAGTCCATTTAGCAAAGTTGTAGCAATGCCCGCAGAAAATACAGCCAGAGCTATATTGCAGTCTTTGTGAAGTTGGGCTGGCAGAAAATTCAGCACAAACATCTTTTCCGTACCCTCTGATGCACCAAAAAAAATTTATCCCTCATCTCCACTATTTACTCAGCACAAATTTTTTTCGTAGACTTGATGCTGCTCAGGAAGTAATCATGGTGTAATTTCAAAGACCTGTTCTTCTAAAACCATGGCTTTAAAATTTAGCTTCTGCACAATTTCGCTTGTTAATTCTCTTTGCTGTGGTGTGGGCATGCCGAAATCAGAGGCATTTTACTGATATCGAAATCATTTTATCCTCAGTCAATACCAAAGCTCTGTTAATGATTAGGTCATTGTGAGTGCCATCCAGCCTAAGCACGATATCTTCTGATAAAACGTCCTTATAATTATTCAACAGATGGAGGGAGTTAGTCCGCAAGTGCTCACTAAAATTGCAAACAGGTCTTTTAGTTATAGACTTTCATAGACCAAGCTTTATAACTCCTTTTAGAAAGATTAGATTTACATTTCCTGGACATTTTGAAAAACTATCAAATAATAACAAATAAAAAAAATTAAAACTAACCAAAAAAAAATGTACTTAAAACTGTAAACATGTACGAAAAATATATAACTAACTGCAAATTACAAAATAAATAGAAATTAATTTAATAACTACACCTAAATGCAAATTACAAAAGCACACAACTAACTTAAAAACAATTTATTTACAGTGTGTACCTGAAACAAACAGCAAATAAAGTCTATATTTCTTTAAAATGAAGTCAAATCTGTTAAATTTATTGAGTGAGACTGAATCAGTACATCATCATCATAATACACATAATTTTTAAACTTTTAACTAAAATAAAAATAGATTTATGAACAATCAGCATGCATTAATTTTCTACGCCATTTGGCGTAATGCAAATGTGTGAATTTTATATGTCAGTTGGTATGAATACAGAAGATCAGTTAATTAACAATGTTTAATTTTGAATACATCAAACACTAAGAAAATAAATAGAATCATTATAAATCATAGTCGCCTAACCTCATTAGAGTGGGGGGAAAAACCTTGAAACCTTACTCATTTGGTAATGGGGAAATGAAAAGGTTTCTGGTGGGAAAATTAGTTTTTAATGAATAAAAAATTAACCACTCAACTAATAGGAATAAATAATACCCTACGTCCGATTCTATACAATGCTCTATGTCTGCCAAATTTTATCCAATTCCATTCAGCCGTTCCAGCATGATTGACTAACAAAATCCATATATCCTTGCAAACTTTCACATTTATAATAGTAGTATAGATATAAAAATCAAACAAAATAGTAAAAAGAGAAATTTATTCAATATAATCTAAATAATATTCAATTATCAGATGGGAATCTTTTACTTTATAAAGTAACATAAATCTGATTGAAATATAAAATTATGTTAGAACGATATTTGAAAAAGATAATACATTGTATTTGAACATGATCTAAAGCACAATCCTGGTACAACAAATTTCTCAAAGCACTAAAGACCCCTGCAATCGCCTATATCATCAATTTAATTAATTTGGCCTTGTTTATAAGAAGGAGAAGAAATAATAATTCTTTTTAAAAAAGCACAGTAAAATTATTAAATTATTGGTATATAAATCTGTCACTTTTGGAATCAAATGCCCCAAATGATCAAATGATTCAAATGAATTAATAATAAAGAATTAATTCTTAAGTTCTATTTTTTTTTTTTAGCCTGAAAGCACGCAGCATTCTTCTTTCCCTTTTTATTTTCAGGAGAAATTAATAGAAAGTGAAATTCTAATCCTGCCTTGTTCAGAATAGAGATAAATGGTCACTGTTTCCAATGGAAACATGAAAGTTTAAAAAGTTTTAGCAAGTATATTTTTTATTCATATTATTATATCTTTTTTATTATTAATAATACAAATAAAAAAACACCTTTATCTATTTTAGAAATTGGTTTAGAAATTTCAGATCGTTTTCAAAGTTTAATAAAAGATTTATGCAGCAAAAAAATCAAAATTCTATATTATCATAGCAAATGTTGGCAAAAAACTTCTTTTGCATTTCTTCTGTCCCAAGCCCTCGCAAGTAAACAACATCTAAGCATCTTTATTTAACCCCTCAATAATTTTGGTATTCGTTAAATGTAATGTCTTTGACCCTGTAGAATAGCAGCCTTCGTCACTGTATTCTTGTTTATATTCAAGTTTATTAAACATTGTTAAAGCTGCCTTTAATTCAAGACTTCACAAATTAATAAAACTGAGAAACATTACAAATTCCCCAAAAATTGTATTCAGTCAGAGGAAAGACATAAAAGAAACCAAAAAAATAAATATCAATCAACAGCCATAACCATTGCACATAAGTAATTACTATGGAAATTGATGGTAGTATTTTCCCCCAATTTTTTTTTTTTTTTAAATATGGGGTTGAAGTGTAGTTTAGTGTGTCATCAATATGACGAAATGATTTTATAGCAACACTAATGCTGTTTTTGTTTACTACTTTTTTAGTGATTAAGTTGTACTTGAACTACAACTGTTTTATGAAAAAATGTTAAACAAAAAATCATTTAAAGATTTTAATTCTCATTAAAGACTTTTTTATTGTTGTTAAGACACTGTAATATAATTTCTAATATGAACATGAACACAAAATATTTATTCTTTTGCAATACTTAACTGTCAATATACATTTTAGAAACTGTCTGAATCATTCATTTTAAAAATCATTTGCAAAAGAACACACATTTCGAAATTCTTTTTTGGATCTGATGGTTTTCTTGATAGGTCATTATGTTGTTAATTGCTCAAGAATGGATATGTGGTAAATGGGATGGCAGGAAATATTTTGTATCTGCAAAAGGGATGAAAGGCAAGTGGAATATATATATTTATGAATTGATGAAGTTGAGAAAAGGTTACTTGTTTGAAATTTTGAATGGAGAATGGTTTGATTGATTCTTTCTATTATTTTAATTATGTACTGTTCCTGTTATCCAGAGAATCCTTATGTTCAATGAGCTAGCAATGTTATGAAGATCCTGCTCCTGCTACCGAAGTCATGAGATTTTTTCAAATTAAAAAGTTCTGTTCGGTGCCTTCTTTAGATACCATTGGGATCGTACACTATAAATTTTACTCACTACACAGCAGACCAGCACAGCTAGTTTGAAAACTTCTTTATTTCAAAATTGTTATGATAAACAGCTGAGAGTGATCCAAACGATTTTTTAAAAAAAATCTCAGATAAAACAATGCTTTTCAATAAGGATCATAATTTTAATTCAGAAAGCAATAAACATAATTGTTTTGCAGAAGTGTTTGTTTGGTTTTTCTGTCATTTTTATTTGCAACTCAGCATATCAAAAGGCACATTAAATTACACTTTTACCAAAAATGGTTTTGTATCATCTTAAAATTCAATATATTTTTTGAACGATACTAGTTTTATTTTAGTACTATGCTTTCTTTATATTTAATATTTTTTTAATGAAATACACTTTGTAATGTTTTGAAATTCAAATTCATCGATTAAAAGATTCAAAATATGCCAATATTAAAATTAAGATTTAAAAAATACCATACTTGAACATTAATTCAGAAATAGATTATTTATTCTGCAGTATCTACACTTTTTAATTTATGCATGTTAGATATGCACTGTAGGAGCTATATTAGTGATTTTAAAGCTTGGTTACAAACTTTGACAAAATAAATATATGAAAGTTTCGTGAAATTTTGCGATCCATCCAATAGGAACCGAGAAACCTCTGATTGGTCCTAAATCTACAAACTCTTGCTTCTCAGGAACCATAAAAATGTGGCAGCCTCAAGGTGCAATGAATCATAGTTGAAGCTGGAGTCGTGATATGAGTTAAGAGAATAACAAAGTAACAGCGGAATAGACCAGTGTTGTGGGGAATTCATGCAAGTATTCAAATGGGCTCTGTGCTGATTCCTTCTGTTTATTGTGGAAGTAGCATTGAGTCCTGTGAAGAACAGTTAGTCATGTATTAGAGGGCCGGGGTGGCCTGGTGGTAAGGCCTCAGCTTCGGAACCAGAGGGTTTCAGGTTCGAGACTCGATTCCACCGAAGAATCATCATGTGAGGGGTTCTCTTGCATGCTAAATCTGTCACGCCAAACCTCCTGCTGGTGTGGTGTGGAGAGGGGGTGCCTGTTCAGGTGTTGTCCTCGTCATCTGACTGTGGTTCAAAATTACGAGGTCCATCCCAAATAGCCCTAGTGTTGCTTTACAACGGGACGTTAATATAACTAAACTAAACTCATGTAGTAGAAAGTCAACAGTTGGATACAACTAAAGCAAAGAGACAATGGAGAATTTCAGCCATTTAGAGAGACCATAGAGGAATCTTCTGCTGAATTCTACTGTGGTCAATTAGTCTCGTGGGCTACTGTTTGTTGTAGTATGTAGCCAGTGTATTTGTCTTAGTGTTAAATAAAAGTAGTTGTATTCTACTAAAGCCTGCTGATTATTTTCACACCATATGCCCACTACAAATGAATTTGGTGATTTTGTGGAAATAATAATAGAATCTACAACAATAATATACGTTCCACATTGATATTTAGAAACCTAAAAAATTGACAATCTGAGTTAACAAACTGGTCACTATAGGTAGCTAAATTTTATGTGCTTGTTTTTTTTAAAACAAAAATGTCCAATTTATATCTAAAAGATAATTTAATAAGCGGAAAATTCAAACTACCTCAATTACAAATAAAATTTTCTTTTCAAGTTAATTTAACTGAAATTTATTTTTAAATGAATTTTCAATCTGAAGTTTTAAGTAGAATAGTGCTTCGTAAAATTATAATTTTTTGGGTTTCTTATCATTTTAATCAAATGTCAATGTTAAACTTTCAATAGTACTACATTTTGATTAATGATTATAACAACTCACTCTTGAAAACTAAAACTAACTGGAATTACATATAAATTTATAAAAGTCAAATGAAACTGTACACCAAAAAAATATTGGAACACGACCCAAAATCTTGAGATACAATACTATATGTGTTATAATTTTTTTTTAAAAAATGTTAAATGATTAACTTGATGATCGAGAGTTACATCATTTCTCATTTATCATGCATAGTGAAAATAGTTTCAATGTACCACAAGGTACACTAATCATTTTTTCATCTGAATTTCATTAAAATCCTAAGTAACATTAGATATTTCAGTGCATATTGCATCATTCAATTTGTTATTGAGTCAGATTTATATCTGTGTATACGCATCAATTCCCTCCCCCTTTTTCTGTCATTATGCCAAGCGCACAAAAATGAACACTTTAATAAAATATTGTGCTCATTATAATGATGTCATAAGAAATAATTATATAAAATTGAAAATAAATCAAAATTTGTGAAAATTCTATTTAACAATGCAATTAGACACAATGCAATGGTATCATAAAATAATTAACATAATATGTATTTTTTTTATTCAAACAGACCATCTGTTGCACTCTATCATCAAACCCAGTAAAAATATATACTTTTACATGTAACAGGTGTGATATCTATATAATAAGTATATATTAAAAAAAAACATTGTATTCAATTGGAACATACTGCCAAAATGTCAAAGAAATCAGTGTAGAATCTTCAGAGACTACTGACTTTGAATAAATGAGCATTTGCATTTTTATTCATAAAGCTTTTTTTGTTATTTACACTGAAAGTGTCAAAAGTCTGAAAAATATTCAATAGTAATAAGACTGGAAAGAATACACAGAAACAAAATCTTACCAAAATTCTTGATTACAATCCATACAAGATACAGATTGACAACTTCTGCATTGATAAGTATGATTTTCAACTTGATTTTTTTTCACTGATGTACCGCATGAATTGCAAGTAAAGAACACCATTATCTAATACACACAGGGAAAAAAATTAAGCATAACAGAAAAAGTGAAAATTTTGTATAAATAAAGGCACATTGTGTAAATAGTTTGAGTGCAAAAATATGCAAATGAAATCATCCAATCCATTAAAATATAATTTTGTATAAAAATACTAATTAATATGGAATAAGCTTTTATAAAAGTACAACAATAATTAAATTACTTTTAGTTAAATATATTCTTTCTTTCTACAGGAAAGAATTTTTATTGTTGCAACTCATACATATATATAATATTGCTGCATATTTAATTACATTTTATGTCCTTTTCAAAAATTGCAATTTCAGAAGAAAATTAACTTTTGATGATTCTTAAAAATCATCTGCTGCAGTCTGTGATTCTGCTAAAAATCAAAACAATTTAGAGATTTAAAAATTATTCAAAACTAATCATGCAATCATATTTGAATTACAAAATTAAATGCCAAAAGAAGAGCCAATGAATAAAATTTTTTCCATTATATATTATGGAAAAAAGTATGTTATTTGTATATTTAGATAATTTAAATTCTTTCCCTGAAATAATTCAAGAGCGTGAAATCCAAAATGGACTATATATTGTACTCATGCGATTGAGATTCGGCGAGAATTGTGCCCATTTCCCATATGATGCCACATCCAGAAAATGCAGCTTGCGCATTTCCGGACATGGTTTTTAGCCTTGTGAGCTGGTACAGAGTCTTGTTGAAACTCCCAATTTACATTACCAAAGTGCATTAGGCCCATGGAAATACAATTGCTTCTAGAATGTCCTTTTGAGACACTTTTTGATTTACCACTCTCATCCACAAAAACCTGAATTGTTTTGCTGCTTGCACAAATTCCACCTCAAACCAAGATGACTTTATAGATTTTTGAGATTTTCAACAATTTCTGAAATGCTTGGAATGTCTGCAAACTAGATCATATACTTTTAGGAGTTCTGAGCTTTTGATCAGTGAAAAGGAATCTCACTCAACTCTTGACTTGTGGCCATTTCAAAAGTTTTTTTCATCTTAGAAGCCACAAGAGTTTATTTTTTTTCAAGGAAAAACTGAATATTTTGTAACTTGTAAGGCTTCATTCAAGCTCTGGTTTTGCCATTCATTAATACACTGATCAGTCCCTTATAACAAGTTCATAGGCAATCTTTTTCATGGAAACCCATGAATTGTATTGAACTCACTTTTTTGATAATCTTGCAGCTACCGAACGCTTTCACCATATGTTTCTGTTCATTTCCTGGAATTTCACCATCATTGCCAAGCTTTATGAAATGATAGACTGCATCAGACTTTGTTTGCGAAGGCACATAAAGCAAACAAACGACTTCATACCATTCGTTTTCCAACTCTGACATAGCATAACTTCTGATTGGCATTATAAAAAAAACTAAAAATCAATACATAAACTAAAATATGCCTTACAAAATATGTTATAATGAAGTGGTAGACAAAAAGAAATGAACAAAAGTTAAAAGCCATTTATAAATTAATTTTAAAAAAATGAGAATGAGCTTTATATTCTGAGGGAAATAAGAGTATTCCAAATAGTGAGCACAATATAAATATTTTTGTTGCAATCAATTTTTATAGAAGAATTTCTATAACAAAACAATTCAGATTCTTTAAATCATGAAAATAAAAATGAGTAAAAGTTATGAGTCATACTGCAAGAGAATAAATATGCATTAAATAGAAATAAACTTACTAAATCTTTTTTTTTTTTTTTTCTGTATAAAATATAGCACGTTTAAACTTTTCGGATACGGTATCAATAAACAAAACCAGTTACAGTTGTGGGGAAAAGAAATTCACATTTTATATTTCTACACCATGTACCTGGCAGCATCCTCATGTTATTTATGGAATTATGAAAGAGGATTATAGTTTCTTCGCATGCCAACTATTAAAATGTTGCCTTTATACATTTTTATGAAGAATTAATTTAGAAAAAGAAAACATTAAGGCTGAAATCCTCTTGAAGAACAAACACACGAATTATTATTATTATTTATTTATTTTACATTTTATATCAATTGGTTCAACATTAACTTGCTCTAGTCAACCAATGATAATAAACAAGTTAATATATTAATGATAAATCTCTATCTCTCAATGAATTATTTTCTTAAAAATGAATCAAACCCTAGCGTCAATCGACTTCTATTCAACAACTGTTCAACCGTTTCATAACAAATAATTCGAAAGAGTATGGCAACAATTTTCTTAGAAGGTCAGCACGGCAAACAAATATGGCGCTATATGTGAAGACGGAATTTGTTTATTAATTTGACATTTTTCTTGTATAGAAGTATATCCATTTTTAAAGGAATGATTCAGAATAGGTAATATTTACCTTCATAGCTTTTATTCCTTTAATATTTTTAAATTTTCATGCTATATTTAAAATGTTTACTTTTTTGTTGATGATTCTGCCGAATCATATTGTAAACTTTAAAATTTAACATATGTTGTCGTATTTTTTATGCGACAGTTTTACTTTTCACATATATGAAATATATAAAATTTAATTTATTATTAGATCTGCGCATTGAGGCGTTTTTTTAAAAAATGTAATAGACTTCAAAAATCTATGCATTAACATTTTGATTTTATATTTAATTTTTTAAATAATGAAAATATAATGATTTTTTTTCCTTAAAAGGGAAATTTTGTAGTTAAAGTTTTGTAGCGAAATAAAACATTTATGAGCAATGACATACAAGGAAGATTGTAAATTTCAGTTTTATTCTAAATTTGTTTTTAAAAGGTGAATGTTGTATTATTATATCTCCTTCATAATTGCATTATAAAAGGCTTCTTTTGCTGTTATTTAAAAAAAAATTACTGTTTTTGTATGAATAAAACAATTTATATGTTCAAATTAGAGTTATTTTTCGAACAAATTAAAGTTATGTATATTGAAAGCCAAATTCAGAAAATGCCAAGCCAAGATAAATTATCGAAAGATAAAATGTTTTATCACTTTTTTTCTAAATTATATGTGTTTTTTTATATGACTATCATTTGAAGATTGTAAAATGTGCTTTGCTTTGAATAATAAATGCTTAATTTACAATTTATTGTTCCTTTTGAATAATAATTTAATTAATTATTAGCTTGAAGGCATGTTATTTTGAAAACTGAGTGGTATTTCATATTCAAATTAACTTTCTCAAGGTGAATACTTATTTTAAGTTGCATGTAAAATAATGCATGTGATATCTAAGAATATTATTATTTTTATATGGATAAGACAGTGATTCAATGAATTTATTTCAATCATAATACCTCGTAATTTACTGTTTAGGTTTGGAAAATAGAATAAACTTCTAGTTCCAAATTATTTATAAATCTGAATGCAATATTAAAATCTTTCTTCCTTCAAAATGGATTCATAAGAATGGGCTGAAATTGTAAATTACAGTGAAGATTTCATATATCAAAAATCTATATATTGAGTATAAATTTTCTCATAAAAATTTATGAATGCTTATTGCAATCAAAAAGTAACTTTTGATTATATCTTTAAGAAGGAACAGAAATAATAATTATAAAAACTTCTCTTATAATGAATATTTTTGTTAGATCAGAAATCATTTAAAACAAAAAGTAATCCAATGAATAAAGTTATTCCTCCTATCTACTCTACCCATTCTTTCTCTACTTTAATTAAGACTTTAATTTAATATAGTTTTATATTTTTAATAGTGAATATATTTCTTTAAGTGTAAAAGAATGGTTTAGGCTAAAAACATAGCCAAAAATGCTAAATTTCAACTTGGGGGGTCAATATGTATGTTTCTTAAAATAAATTTCTTAAATATTTTATAATTTAAAAAAATTTATTGCCCATATTTTTCAGAAAGCCAATGTTAAAAAATTTTCAATGTCTATTTTTGTATTTTGAACTTTTTTTTTTAGATCAGGATTTAATGTATTTCTTATTGGTATTTTTAAAAGTCCTTCCATAAAATACATACTCTTATAATAATAATAATAATGTATCAGAAACCAATTTTTTTATTAAAAGCATTTTGATTTTATGTCCCTATTATTAACTAGCCACTTTTGGCGACCAGCTGGTTCACCAAGAGTAATGTGTTCTAAAATTTTCAATTAAATACTTTTTTGCCTTGCTTTCTTTATAATATCGCTGCCAGATATACTTGAACTTCGAAAGTCACGTAACTCATATTATTATGAAAACCTTACAATTATTTGTTTATTGCACTATATTACTCTTTGACTCGCAATGAAATCGTGTGGAAAATATCACATTTTATAATTGTTCCATAACATTAAGTTTCTTTTTAAACTCGTGCAGAACATCACACTTTTCTCTTTTTAATTTGCAATAAGACTTAATTAAACTTTTCAGTTTTTGTCAAAATGACAGCAATCACTGGTACATTCATAACGTGCTCTTGCAGGTTAAAATCTACTTACATTTTGTAAGAAATTAATTTTTGGAAAATATATATATTTAAAAAAATTCATTAAAAACAGAAACTGAATTTATAGCTTTAAACATTGATATCAATGAAAAAAGAAAGTCATTTTTAAAAGGATTAAAAAATAAGACAATTTTATACTGTAATATTTTTGGAAGTTACCGCAGAAAAATTCCAAACGTTAGTGCAATATTAATTAAAGCTTAAAAAAAATCATTCTAGGCATGATTTTTCATCGCCCAAAGTAAATATATATATACTCAGTGATGTATCTCTAGATCATATGGTCTGTTGTATAGAGTATTAAAACACACACATTCATTCATAAACGCGAACACATATTCATTTGATATCAGCCTTGGAGTAATTCCGGATATTGATTGGCCTGAAATGGTATATTTTTTTAAGAGTGGGTGAAGAGATCTAAAAGAACACTTTTTAATAATAATCCTTTTTATATAAATTAGTCAATTTTAATGATTGCTTAGAAGACTGATGAAACAACTTTGCTTAAAATAGTAAAAATATTTTGTAAAATATAACTCACAGAGCAAAGTATGAAAAAATCTAACAGTTATTCATCAATGCATTTTTTGTTTCAAATTACATAATATGTAATTATTTAGACTAAGTTTACAGTAGATAATATGCACGCCAGTTACTGATGATTTGCTATTTGGCACGAATTCAAATGCATATCCTGTATAAATTCAAACATGTTTACAATAAACAAAATGCTTATTTACTAAATTAATGATATAGATATTGTAAAAGATCATAGAAACCTTTATCTTGTATTTATTTTTCAGAAAACATAACATTTAATATTTATATAATTTCATCCAATCACGTGTTGAAGTTATTATTATTTTTTTTAAATTTAATTTGCAGTCATAGTTAATTTATTTTTTAATTTGAACTTTTGTCAGTATGATGGCAACAGTTTAATATTTTTCCCCCCTTTGCTTGTTTATTATTTATCGTTTGTTTTAAAATTTTATTGTTTTGTCTGAAATATATTATTGAAAAAAATGTTTAAAAAATTTCCTTAAAAATTTGTTAAAAATAGAAATTTAAGTTAAATGTTAAAATACTAGTACCATTAGAAAGCTAAATTTTTTTTATCTTTAACTTGTTGTAATAAAAACTATAAATAACTTGTTTAAATTGTGCAATAATATTTTCGGAAGTTCTAGCAGAAAAACGTCGAAATTTCACTTAATTTTTAATTAATTTAAATTCTAATATAAAATTCGAAAAAAGGGCTCTGAAGTGCACACTCCCAACCTCCAAGGTATGCATGTACCAAATTTGGTAGCTGTAGGTCCAATGGTCTGGCCTGTAGAGCACCAGCACACACACACATTGAGCTTTATTATAAGTATAGATTAATCTCATACTATTTCAGTATCTTAAATTTATGCTTTTTTCTTATTTTTATACAAAAAGTTACCTTTTTATGCTTTGGTTCTGCTATTTAAATCTATTGTTATTAGATAATTTTGTTAAATTTCATTCTTCCTATATGTCTATGTTTCCCCCTTTATTATTACTCAGATCTGGAAAAATTAATTGTATAGAAATTTTATTATGCCTGCTGAAAATAATATTTTTTTAGAAAAATGTATTAATGAATTTAAGAATGAAAAAATGTATGAATTTATGAAAATTACTATAAGTAAATATATTTTGTGTTTTATGGTACTTAAAAATGTTTTAAAAATATTTAGTCTTTTAAAAAGGATAAGATTTGATTATATTTCATATGCAAATTTTGGGTTAATATATCTAAAACAAGTTTAGCCTATAAATTCTTCTTGAGGAAATAAGTAATGAAGAAACTTCTTCTTTTATCTGTCTGATTATTTAGGTTGAAAAAAAAAGAGAAGGAATAAAAAATCCTGGTATAATTATTATTATTTTAGATTGAATTAAAATAAAAACAGTTTTTGCTATAATGTTTGATAGTGAAGTTTTTATTAATAGGTTCTCTTGAGTACCTTGTCGTTGTTGAATAGTTGAGGTAATTTTAGTAATTTCTTGCTCATCCTTTTTTTATTATTATTTAATTATATTTTCAAGCTCTTATTCATACACTTTTACATTCATTTTTTTAATAAATTGGTTTAATTAGAATATTTTAGCTATATAATTTGTTAGTTTTTGCTTCTATTACAGATATGCTTATGAATATGAAAGAGGAATCAAGCACTTAAATTAAGACTAAATGATGATATATAATGCATCTTTAAATTAATTGCTTTCATTAGTTAAACCCTAAATCATCAGTTCTGGTTGAAATTTTAAATTATAAACGTTGCAAGATATAATGTAGTACTTGAGATATAACACGTCTTTATTCTTTACTTGTATTATGAATTTTACTTATAATTTATGAAAAGTAAGATAAATTTTGAATTAAGGAAATTATAAATAGCTATATTAGTGTTATAAGTGTTGTTAACTATTTTAAATTAAATATTTTATTTCGATACATCAATATATACCAGTGTATTGTGAAAAAAGGAGTTAATTTGAACAATTCATAAATCAAAATTGTCGATTGATTTTTTTCATGGGCTTCAGTCTACTGTTGATTGTGATGCAATATTTATTTTTGTTGATAAACAGTAGTTACACATTACTTCTGTTTCCATTTACTATTCTTCTCTTCATGTAAAATTGGTTATACATTTTTTTTGTAAAATGCTCTGCTGTATTGTCACCTTGTTATACTTGACGAAATATTTTCTATTTTCTAAACAGCTCTAATTTGCTATCTTCCATATTTTAATCACTTCTACATTCTTGAGTTCTATTTGATCTCCCTTTACTACATTTTCTTTTTGATTTTTGTCACTAATTTCATTTCTGGAACCTATACTAGTAGCTAGCGATCTAAATATTTATTTTTATTTGTTGTTTCATGAATAGACTCCACGTCATGTGACTCAGATTCACTTGTTGCAGAATTAATTGTTAACTTGTCTGTCTGATAAATATGTACTTTTGGTTTGAAAATCGTCATAAAATTCAGTTTCTGAATTGAAACTATCAGACTGAAATATTTTCAATATATCTGCTTTTGATGGATATTTTCTATTACTGCTTCTTTGCCACATGATATGCAGGACACAAAATAAGCAGTTCACAACATCGAAATTATTCGAAATAAAATACCATTAATTGCGTCTGTTTTCATTGAAAGTCAACATTTCTAATATAAAAGAAATGTGCAATCGGACAATGTACAAAGATTCTGTAGAGGCAATGTTCTCTGTTCCCCACTAATTTCTACTTCTTTAAAATTAACAAACCTTTTTGTGACAAGTGCACCTGTTTTTATATCGACACATGGAAACAGATAAGAAAGCTATTAAAAATTGTAAAATAAATAATTTTTAGAAATTATCAAAATGGCTGCAATTACTTAGCTGTAATTGTAGATATACAAAATAATATTGGCTACAGTTATAATTTAAAGTAATAAAAGTAAATTTATGTAATAATTTATATGTTTTTAAAAACAGAAAAATCCAAAGTTATGAATAAAAAAATAAATAGAATATTCTGTCAAAATGAAGAAAGCAATAAATATGGTATTAAGTTGTATCATTTGTTTAAAAATTTATATTATGTATGTAAGTTTCAATTAGTCGATATATATTCAAATAATAAAGGCAATGCTCATATTGTAATTTAAATTCATTATCTTCTTTTTTTAGATAGTTTCATCTTCTGAGATAGGCTTATGGGATCTACTTAACCTGAAAAAAGAAGATGCTAGTTAAAAAAAACTATTCAGTTTTGCCATCAATAAAGCTTATTTATATTGGAGAATTTTGACTTGAATGCTGTGTTTTTGTTCATAATTAACAATGTCAAGTACTTTATCGGATTCAGTTCTTGAAAAGAAATTTCAGGGAGCAACTAATACTCAAGATAGTATACAGACTTTGTCTTTGTGGCTGTTGCATCATAAAGCTCACCATCAGAAAATAGTGGGTTCTTGGATGAAAGTATTACAGAAAGGTAAATCATATTTGAATTTCTCTCTTTTAATTTATTTAAAAAAATGGAGGATGGATATTTTTCAATGTTCCCCTACCCTTTTCAAAGTATTCTAGATTTTATAATATGGTCTGAAGTATTTTTGTTCTTTTGAACGATCAATGTTATATATTTTAAATATGTAAAGCATAACTTTTTATGGGTGCCAATTTGAAATGTCATCTTTTCTAATAATAAATCTTGTGAAAATTTTATAACTCTATTGCATTAAATAAAGATCTATGATAAATTAGGTGATCGAAGCTGAATTGGTTGTGTGTTAAATAATGTCATCCTGTAATAATTTAGATGAAAATGAAATCATGCAACTAAAATTCTTCTCTAAGACTGGATTTATAGAACCTTTTATTTTGTGATTTCCATAAATTTGGTATTAAATTTGTTAGAAGACATGATTATTTTATATTAGAAAAATGTATTAACTATTAAATATGCACTAAAATTTTATATTTCAATTTGCCTTTGTTCAAAGACCTTAAATTTTGAGTCATATTTTTTCAGATACCTACATGTGGATGGTTTCATTTCATGAGCAATTTTTTGTTCTAAAAAGTTCTATTATAATTTAAATAATAGAACTATTATAATAGAAATAATTAACAATGTCATATAATATATTAAATTCAAAAATTATGTTAATTTCTATTATAATAGAAATAATAGACTTGATAGTTAAAAAACTTCTAGTTCTTATTCATAGCCCAACAGACATGCACTATCTATAAATAAATAACAACTTACTTATTCATCAATTAACTACTCTCTAATTCATCAAGTGTGGGGGAGGAAGAAATGGATTTGACGAAATGCCCATTCAGTCTCATTTAGATCATTGTCTAGGGTAACTGATTAAAGCGAAGAAGCTTTTAAATAAAAACATCTTTTTTATATTTAAAAAGAGAGAGAGAGGGAGGACATTAACAATAATGTAAGACACATTAGAGTTAAAAGTATAACATTTAGATGGCACCAAGGGTGAAGCCTGACAAAATACCCTATGGCAAAACTAGGTGCCTCTGTAGCATATTAAATATTTATAAGAAATGAAAAACTCACCCTCTCTCTTATCATATCCATTCCCATAGTTTAATGTGGTTTGTCTTATTGCCAATATGATAACAGTTTGACATGTAAATATGTTGAAAAAAAAGAACTTGCTTATTAATAGTTTTTGTTTAAAATAAAAAGAATCAAGTTTATATACTAAAAACCTCACTTTATTTAATGTATTGAATGACAGGTTTCATTTTTTTTTTTAAAGTATACAACCAATCCTTATTATTCTAGTGTTAATCATGATTAGTTACTGTTGATCTTTGCTTAGTTTGATTCCTAATGATTTCTGTATTTCTACACTTTAAAGCAGTTTTCTCTTTCTAACCAGTATTCCTTGTCTATTATTAGACATTTCTTTAAAATGTGTATTAACATTTATTTTCTATATAGATAATAGATCTTTTTTAAAGATATTTGTGAATGCATATTGTTCAGATAAATCTTTTATACATATTGCTATGAATTTTGATACATAGATGGTTATAATGGTGACTTAATGTTATAAATACATGAATTTTGTTTTGTGTTATTTTTTCACCCATAAAGCTTTTAATATTGTTTGTAATGATTTTAGGCTGTTGGATCTATGCACATTAAAACAAGCAAAAGGTTTAAAGAGAATTGGCTAGTACTTCTGATATAAATTCATGAATATTAAGATATCCTCAAAAATTAGTCAGTTTTGAAAACTGTTGAAAATTGAAGATCCCTACATCCAATATTTTCTAATTCTATAATCCTTTCCTAGTTTTTAATGGTGATTTTTCATATTTCTTTCTAAAACTATTTCAATTGCCTCTTTGCAATGATTTTTAATTACTTTCCTAATGAAGTTCAAAGGTTTTCTGTACTAATCCACAGCAGAAGTGGAGATCATGACTAATTTGACAAGTAGCCAACTTGAATAATCAATGTTTGTGGGGGGAAAAAAACTTTTATAAATAATTTTTTTATCCAAAAATTATATTTTTTCCTATTTTTTTTTTTTTTTTTTTTTTTCATTTAACTTGCTTAACATGTTAATATTTTTATTTTGATTCTTTCTTATAGTTGACAAAATGAAACTGATTTCGTGTGTGTGTCATAACCGCCCTCCCCCCCTATTTTTAGTATTGTTTTATGTTGACTCATTGTTGGTTTATCATTTTTCTGACATTCATCGTGTTGCTAGCAGCATCATTTGTGTTCTGATTGTAAATTCTAAATTTTAATTTTCTCATATCTCTTAATTGAAAGTAGTAAAGTGAAGGTGGATGATTTCTTGTTGTTCTTTTAGTTATTCAAATTCAAGTCCCATATTAATTCCTTTTTGTTGATCTTGCAGCTAAAATAAATCATAGATTGACTTTATTCCATTTGGCAAATGATGTTGTTCAAAACAGTAAAAGAAGAGGCTTTACTTCTTTTGTTAACTCCTTTGCTGAAGTTTTAAAAGAAGCTACCTTGCTTGTTAGGTGAGTAATTTTATTTTTTTAATCCAAAATTTATTTTATTATAAAATTAGTCGCACGCAATCAATCTTCAACAAAATGGTTAGTACTTTTCAATTAATTCTAAAAGTTTCACCTTTGCGTTCAACTACATATCTATACAAATAGTATACATTATTTTTTATTTTCTGGAACAATTTTAATGAAAATGCATGGTTGTTCTTTAGAATAGTAGAAAATTTCTGAACAAGGAACATTGTTTTTCTTTGTTATCTGAAGGTAAATATGCATTAAGGAAATATTAAAATAAATTGTTTATCTTTTGCTGATACCATATCCTATGTATGACTGTACTTTTATTTTAAAATTTAGATATAAACAATTTTAGGAATTCTATTAATCTGGGCATTCTTTTTAGAGATGAACACATCCGCCCAGCTATTCTTCGAGTCTTTAATATATGGGAGCAGAGAAATATATATAGTCCTGAATTCATTGCCGATCTTAGGGCAATTTTAGGTACAGAATTGAGACTTTTTTTACTTATGTTTTTTGCTATCCCCCTTTTTTGTATTTATTAATTTCTCTATTATTATAGCCAATTCAAAAGTTCCTGCCACTGCACCTTCTAAATTGCTGGCAGATTTTAAGGTAAGCATGTAATTTATGATTAAAGCATTTTCAATCTACTTAACTCTTTGTTTCTAATTTAATTAAGGTAAGAACATTTTACAAAAATTTCTTCTTTGAAATTTTATTTTTATTTAAAATAAATTTATGAATAGGAAGTATTTTTAAACGTTTGCTTGTATATTTTATCTGGTAACTTTAATTGATTAAAATAACCCTATTTAATATTCATTGAAAGATATTGATGTACTTAGTTTATAATTAAATTTACCAAGGTTTTTATAATTTTGTCTGCTGAGTATTTCTCATTAATATAAAGGTAAAATAAGAACTTAAACAATGAAATTTTTTTAAAGCCTAAAGCCATAGGCTTCAGGAATTAAAAAAATTTATTGCAAAAACACTTAAATGTAATGCTTCCAATATGAAATATTTCATTTGGTGGTACTTGTACAATTTTGATTAAATGCCATGATCTCAGATTTAGTATTGTATTTATCTAATTATTTAAAAAATTACAATAATTCTTTGCATTTATTCTTTTTTAGCCAGACACTGTTATAAAAAAAATACGACTTGTTTCATCATTGCAAACGGAAGTTAATCAAAGGCTGGCATCTATAAACTTGAGCAAACTTAATGCCACCAATGCAGAGATAGTTCAAAATTTAAAAGGTAAGATTTGTTATATATCATTCTGTAGTAAGATACATTCTCTCAATGGTAAAAAAAATTAATGATAAAGTTAATAAAAATGTTAGAAAAATGTAAATTTTCTGGAAATGCATTTTATTTAAAGGTGCATTGAGAAGTTTTAGGTAATTAAATCATATGTTCTGTCTCTTGACAAATTTAGAAAGTGACTCACACATTCCCTTTGATAGTGACTTAAGCTTTTAACCCCTTGAGGACCAGCGCGCTGGAAATAAAACTCAGTCACGGGACAGAACGCTCTGAAACGGAGCGTCACTACCGGCCCGCGCATTTTAAGCAGTTAAGCCTAAGTTTACAAAAAAAATCGTATAAAATCAGCATTTTAATAAAAAGACTCCAAATTTACATTCCATCACATATTATAATCCACAAAATTATAATCCCATCACATATCCCAAAATTTCTACGAAACACACACATAAAAAAACGCCGCCAAAACTGAACACCACTCATAAATATTTTACTCTTACCCCTTGCAATAATCCGCTATCTCACTCTATCAAACCTCAAAAGGCAAACGCAATTCTACCCCAACATTTTAACTAATAAACGTTCAATAAATTACCACAATCTGTCAAAATATAGACACAGCGCGCAATAAATCCCAGCCCTTTAAAGAGCCGTGATTCTCACTTTGTTTACATCAATAAATATATCAAATACAGAAGCATAGAACAGAAACTAATGCCCGTTCATGAAGGTCAAATACCATATGAGTCGACCGTTGTGAAAACCGTTGCCGTTTACCTCCATCTAGTAGCATCTAAAAATTCAAATAAAACGTTCCGATTACGCATACGCGACGCTGGTCTCTCCATATCAATCAGAGCTCTTCGCGTGGAAGCGACGCTGGGCTGATAAGAGTGGAATCGCTGCGTCGCGTCCACGGGACCTTGGTCGCGAACGGGTTAATGCTTTGGTGTACATAAGCAAGTTGGAATAATGTTTTCCTGCTTAATTGATATTATGCATAAATATGTTTTTTACTCGCACCCTTTTTCACTTTTCCATATTTCTGATTTTTATTTTATATTTATTTAATATGCAAGGAACCGAAATAATTCAAAAAGATATATATATTAATTTCCCAATTTTTTTTATCTTAAATTAATTCATGTTACTTTATTCTAAAATTTTCTCTGAACATCTGATCCAAATTCCATTTTTAAAAATTATTTTTAACATGTGCTGTAAAAAATTTCTGATTCTGAATTCTCACACTCTGGATAAAAAGCTAAAAATTCTTATGGCATACCTATACCTACCACAACAGCTGTGAGATTTTTTAAGGTAAATGCAAATAACAATTAAGCAAAAACAATGGAATTATATAGATATGTAAGGAAAAATTGTGGAAAACTATATTTAAAATAATATATATAGGTATATATGCAGAAAAAGTAGAAGAAAAAAATTATATTTATGAAAAACTACAAAATACGCTGAAAATATTCTTTTCCCATATCTGCACTCATAACAGTATGGATAGTGAAGGTATTTTTTAACATTGTTAGGGAGATATCAAATGGAATCTTGTGTTCCAGCATATATATATACACTGATGGAAAAAAAAATCTTAACACCAAAAAAAAATTACTGTACATTAATGAAATTTTAGGAATACATTTGTCTAGGTAACATATTTAATTGATTAAAGTTTCAAGATCACAGGTAGAGCCATTGGCGAGAAGAGCGATTTCAAATGTGAAATGTTGATATATTAGTAACCGGTGTAACCACCAGAATTTTGAATGCAAACGTGCATGCGTTGTGTCGGATATCAGTTTATGGGATGGCGTTCCATGCCTGTTGCAGTCAATGCGGGGATGGTTAATGCTGGTTGTGGATGATGCTGGAATTGTCATCCAATGATGTCCCATACATGCTCGATTGGAGAAAGATCTGGTGATCTAGCAGGCCAAGGCAACATGTCGACACTCTGTGGAGCATGTTGGGTTGCAACAGCGGTATGAGGGCGAGCGTTATCCTGTTGGAAAACACCCCCTTGAATGCTGTTCATGAATGGCAGCACAACAGGTTGTATCACTAGACTGACGTACAAATTTCCAGACAGGGTGCGTGGGATAACTACGAGAGTGCTCCTGCTGTCATACGAAATTGCTCCCCAAACCATAACTCCAGGAGTAGGCCCTGTGTGTCTAGGCCGCAGACAGGTCACTAGCAGGTGTTCACCTGGTCTCCTTCTAACCAACAAACGGCTATCACTGCGACCAAGGCAGAACCGGCTTTCATCAGAAAACACAATAGATCTCCACTCCGTCCTCCAGTGAGCTCTAGCTTGACACCACTCACGTCGCAAACGGCAGTGGTTTGGAGTCGGTGGAACGCACTGTACAGGGCGTCTGGCTCGGAGCTGTCCTTGAAGTAACTGATTTGTAACAGTTTGTTGTGTCACTGTGGTGCCAACTGCAGCTTGAATTTCAGCTGCAGACGCAGTACGATTAGCCACAGCCATACACCGAATACGGTGGTCTTCTCTCTCAGTAGTACCATGTGGCCGCCCGGAACCTGGTCTTCTTGAGGCAGTACCTTCCCTTGAGCACTGCCGCCAGTACTCATGCACAGTGGATACATTCCTGCCAAGTCTTTCAGCAATATCGCGGAAAGAAAACCCACCTTCTCGTAGGTGGTCTCGTATGTACCTTCTCGTGGTACAACACGACCTCGTTCAAACTCAGTGAGCTGTTGATAATCGTTTCTTCGTCTTCTCAGAGGCATCCTTGACTAACATTAACCCACTACGTCAAATCTCAACTGTAAATAATGATCACGAACCTTACGGCGCTTTTTTTAAAGCAAACCTCATTTGAAAGTTCATAGTGTCGCTACTAGCGCCACACTTACGCGTGTAACTCGAAATTTGAATTGACGTCATCTTTCATGTGTATAAACACGCCTACCAAATTTCGGTTATCTAGCACAGCTCCTTCCTAGTGTTGGGATTTTTTTTTCCCATCAGTGTATGTATATATATATATTATATGTGTGTGTGATAAATTGTTCAGTGAATGTATCAGAATGACAAAAATGCTTGCTGTTTAATGAATTGTGAATATCTTAGCAAATAATTTATTTGATCGACAAAATCATATTATGTGATTTTTTTCACTTACATATTTAATTAATAATAAATATCTCAGCTAATTTTAAATAGTGTTTTATTTTTTTTTAATAATAATTTATGACATTTCTTCGGAAATGTCCTTCAATAATTTGTTGATGTTGCATTATACGCTATATATCGGTAAGAAGTGCTACTAATGACTAGGTAACCAGTATTGGAGGTTTTGCATACTATCCAAATATATCTTAAAATTCTCTTTTCTTAAATGATGTAGGATAAAATATTCCTTAAAATGATCTTAGTGAAAGAACTAAGAGAGAAATTTCTCACACTTTTGCGTTTTGATGTTAGCAGACACATTTCAGTGCTACTGCTACTCCCCTTTATTCAAACCATGTTTTCTTGTGGAAAAATAAATTGAAGTTAAATCCCCATTTTTTTGTCTTTTCAGCCACTCGCCTGTAAAATTATGTTAAAGTGATATGTTTGAAATAAATATGAAATTGGTAAATTAAAGGGGGAAAAAAATCAAGAATGGCAATTGATATTGCTTTTTGGGAAAGTAATACTTTGTTATCACAATATTCTGAAAACTTCAAAATTAAATAATTGAAATGTCAGTATAATTCAAGAATTATCATGAGATTAAAACTATAGTCATTTTAAATAAATTAAAAAAAAAATCTTGATGTAAACTAGTAAATATTACCTTCTAAAAATATTTTATAGATCGAGTGCATGGGCAACAATTTAAAAGGGACTTTGACAAAAATGTAGCCCTTTTAGAGGAACTAGTGGATGCAATGACAAAGACTGTAGCTGCGCAGACTGAATTAATTCTGTTGTTGGAACAAAGTGAGATCTATTATGATACTCAGAGAGGAGAAGCTAAAGTTGTAGCTAATGTAAGTATTTTTTCATTGCATAGAATCTTACCATATTATTAGCAATTCCTACAGCTTAAGTTATAGTCTTGAGTTATATAGTAAAGAATGGATTTATTAAGAATTTAGGCATTCATCATCATTTTTACATTTTTCTCTTTGTGATATGCTTCTTTTTCAATTACATAGACAATGACTTGCATTAAGTAATTCAAATACAAATGCTGTTTTATTTTATATAGTTTTTATTTTAAGTGGAGGGGCAATTTTTTTCCCTTCTTTTATTATAATGTGGAACTTCTCAACAGTTAAACTTTAATTTGTCTTCTGCAATATAATAACAATCAGATTATGTTCTGATTTTATAGACATGTAACTTTCATTATTTTAAAAACCTTGCATTTTTCTGTTTTATGTACGGTAGATACACCCCAATTTTCTATAAAGTCACGTAAAATGCGAAATTTATTATAGAAATCTAAAATGCTTAAAATTCATTTATTATCAAAATTTTCTAGATGAAAATATACAATTCAGTTTGCTCAATGAAAATTTATCACTTTTAAATAATAAAAATAAATAAGCAAATAATAATACAATTATGTTTTTTAAGTCTCTCTTTAGAAGTCTACAAAATTCCATATTAATAATTGTAATTCAGTATCATTGCTTGTATAGCATGCTACTCACCTTCTTGACTCAGAAAGGCTTTGCATAGATGGAATTCAATCCATCTCAAATGGATTAAAATTAGAAGCACTTTCTTTTTAAAAAATTCATCATTGTTTACTCATTAAGTTAAACCTAAATCATAAGCACTATAAATAACAAAAAAAATATTAAACACGTACTTTAAATAAAAGCCTGTTCATTATGGGGAAAATAAGCCATGCATTTTTTCAATCTTAACTATGAGAAAAAATCCAAGGGTAAATATTAGTTGCAGAATTGAAAGCATATATTTTTTTGTATAAAGCATATATTTTTTGAATTTTAAGAATATAATTATCTTTTTTGAGCTGTTGTATTTTTCAAAGTTGTTCTGAAAGAATTGCCAGAATTTTGCTTAATTTTTAATTGAAATCTAAAAATAAATAGTTCTGAAGTATTTATTCTTATTCTCTTATATATATATATATATATATGTTCCAGGTTTAATAGCTTTGCATGACATAGTCTTGCTAGAAAGTACAAGAACATCTTCTCAATTCATCTCTATTATTTATAGAGATTTATCTTCCCTTTTATAAGAATATGAATGAAATGCATGAAAATGTCTGCTTGTTGCATTGAAAAATAAAATTTTGTTTAATTTGTTGCTTTTTTTTATGTTTCATATAGGCCTATAAAAATTTTGACAACAGAGTTAAAACCTTGCAAAAGAAGTTGGCAGAGCTGGCAGCCACATTTCCAAGTCCAGTACCATCTCCATCTGTTGATGCACCATCGCCTACGACATCAGATCATGAATTGGAACTCAATCTTCCAAATGATAATACCAATAGTAAGTTTTCCTTTCTTCCTAAACTTTCAAATTGCATGTCCATCTTTACAGTGTTTCATTACAATTTGACTAATGAGAAGGTCTTAACTATATTAATTGAATAAAACTAAAAAAGTGTTCATGTTAACTTAATTTGTTAACCTAATTTGATACTTCATTACTTAAGCTTTGTGTAGTATAGTCCATTTGAAAAAGTGTCATGAAAACCCATTCTTTTTTTTAAGTTTTAACTCTGTGGGGTTTTTTTAGAAAAATTTTCCTAAAAATTAATTTAATAAAAATCTTTATGCAGTTGTTTTTCAGAGGGCATTATGAAATGCTGTTGCACCGACTTTTATTTTCCGTATAATGCAGTGTAAGGATTTTGTATTTTTTTTAAATAAAAAAAAATCCTTTATATTTATTTGATTTTATTTCATTGGACTTCTTTATTTTGTTGTTCTATTTTTCTAAACCAATAATTTCTTACATTTTGGTATCAGTGTCATTCTTTTCTAAAAATTTGTAATTTTTTGTTTGTGTGTTGAATTAGTATTTTTTATTAAGTTTATTCAGTTTAAAGCTTTTATAATCAATTATTTCCTGGTATTTGCAATGGAGAATGAAAAATTATTTGATTCTTAAGTTGCCCATAATCATGTTCATCATGGTTCAGAAATATTTCATGGAAAATATTACTTATTCGAACTAATGCATTTTTAGAATTTCAACAGCTTTTATCTTTACCCTGCATATAACCATAATTCTTATTTGATATTGTATAATACAATTTTTGGTTTTCAAAATTTTTGATGTCTTTTCTCTAGAACCTAGAAAATGCTGTTTATAGAATAAGCAAGACATTAAATTTGCTTTTAAATATTTCAAAAAATATCATTGAATTCCTAGCTGTACAATAATTTGTAGCTCAAAGTTTACAATACAGGGTTGCCACACCATTAGGAAAACCAGAAAAACACAGGGAATTTGAAAAATGTCTTTAAAAAGGGGGAAATTGCTGTGAAATTCGAAACTCATAAAAACTGGGAAAATATGTTGAATTTTTCCTTTTTTATTTTATTATTTTTTCATCTAAAAAGTGCTATTATCTGAGCATGCAGATATGAAAGATTGTAGCCACTTTGGCGTAGGTGTTGGCGGAATTGTGCCAATACGTAGGTTGAATTCCGCCAATGATCGAACCTGCGATGCTCGGGTTTGAAAGCCAGTAACTTATCCACTATACAAAAATGGCCACCAATGTTTAGTGGTAGTTACTGGCTTATTAAGATGTCACCACAGCCACAGTACCAAAAATTAATCAATATTGTTATTGGTTGCTTAATGTGGAAACTCTTCTCTGTTTTACTCTCTCCTTTTTAATGTATAGATCAGTCCTATTTCAATTTTCAAAATAGTTTTCCTTTCCATGAGACTCCCAAATTGCAGTTAATGAGTATGTGTGAGACTTTTCTAACTTTATGAAAGAGTAGAATACATTTCGATGGTGGGAACACTTAATCTACGTTGGTGTTTAGTCTAAAATATAGTGGTTTGTTTGTTATTTGAGAAACTGAGTTTATTCAAAGTCTTAAAATAAATTTAACCTGAATTGATAAATTTAATAAATCTAATAGGAAGTTCCACATAATGACAATTACAGAACAATGCATTTTTATAATATTGTGATTGACGCAGAACTTAAAGCGGAAAAAATACTTTTGAAAAATCAAAATTATGCATTATCGTGCTACACTCTTAAATTCTTCAACTACAAGATATTATTATATCCTAATATAACTGCCTTGTGTATGCAAAAATATCAGAAAAACTACACCTTCATGAATGATATGCTAATTAGAGTTATACTAGTTATCAATTGTGATGCAGGCACACCAAATGTACATCATGTAGATGCTGCCAGTAAAATTAAAGGACAGTTTTGATTTATACTCAATACGAAGTATATTAGAATAATTTTTAAAAAAATCAATTCTGATTTTGCTGAATGAGTTGGAGAAGCTCTGCAAAACCCACTTGTTGCATACTGTTCACTTTATAAGAATAACTAGCCGCCTTGGCGACCAGCTGGTTCGCCATGAATAATACGTTCTAAAATTTTCAGTTAAATCACATATTCATTAGCCAAAATTTAAGAAATAGTTTATGTTAAAATATTCAGTTATTAGTAGTTAAAGAGTCGCTAACTTTATTCGGAAAAACTTTTTGAGTTTAATGCTCTAATAATTTATTGATTATTCTTCCAAAATATTAAAAATGTTTTTTTTTTCTTCTTTTCGGTGATATTGCCAAAATGTTAAATATGTTTTTTAAAGAGCTCGAAAAAGGGAAAAGATTATTGATACAGATATTGCAAACGATTATAGAAATATGCCATTAAGTCGGGATTTCAGAGCATATCCTGTCTAAATTCAATCAGGTTTACTGTAAATAAAGATAATTTATGGATTTAATAATATAGATATTGCAAACGATCATAGAATCCTTTGCTTTGCATTTATTTTTTTAGAAGATATCACATTTTATATTTATGTTATTTTATCCAGTCACGTGTTGAAAATTGTATTTCTTTAGATTTGATTTGCGATGATAGTTGTTGTTTTTTTATTTGAACTTCCGGCATTGTTTTATTTTATCCAGTCACATGCTAAAAAAAATGGTTAAAATATTTCTTTAAAAATTCGTTAAAAATAGAGGCTTGAGTTATACATTAAAACACTGATACCATTAGAAAGCTGATTTTTTTGTCTTTAAATTAATGTTAAAATCATGTTTGTCCGATAATATTTTAGGAAGTGATAGCAGAAAAACGTCAAAATTTCGCTTAAATTTTAATTAATTCAAATTTTAATTAAAAATTCAATAAAAGGGCTCCAAGATGCATATTCCCGACCTCCACGGTATACATGTACCAAATTTGGTAGCTGTAGGTCCAACGGTCTGGCCTGTAGAGCACCAACACACACACTGAGCTTTATTATAAGTATAGATATGCCCATGTAATATGAGAAAACATGTTCTTTCTTGTCATGCTGAAAGAGAAAAACATACAAGATTGCATGCCATTTCTAATGGTTATCATTGATATATGACTTTTTATTCACGAACAATCAGTTAAAGCTGAATTTTTATGAGCATTAAAACTTATTGTACCACATTCATCCTTGAATGCATTTGATGATACATTGGAAGAATTTCACACATGTTCACTGAAAGTGAAATAACTAAAAGAAATGCATGTTAGGTTTAGTAAAAATATCCTACCTTATTTATCACTGATTAGGTCCATTAGTTCCATAAAACTGGAGGATGTGTAATCTGCAGAAATTCATATCCAGATACATGAATTAACAAAAATGAGTAAATGAAACTAATCTCTCTTTGTAATATTTTATTTTAAAGTAATCATTAAAAAAAGATTACTATCATTATGATTTGTATCTTAGTTACAAAAATGTTTCAATTTATTTTACACTGTTAATTTTACGTTATTTACAATTAAAAAACAGTATATCTATTAAAAGGGTGCATTTTTTTTTTTGTGCTGAATTTAGATAATAAATTAGGATTTTATTTTTTTTGTTTATAAATAAGAACCTTCTCTTAATATGCTATTATTTCTAATAATGTGAAATTGTTGCTTCCTTTACTGACTTTTTCTATTATTTAAAATCATATTGCATAATAATTGGCACTTGAGTCTATTCACAAATTTTTATTTTATCTTGAAATATACTTACAGGGATATATTTTTTAATATCTGTGTGGCAACCTTGTAATAAATTTGGCTTTTTTTTTTTTTTTGTCTTTATGTAATTTAATGCAATGCTGAAATAAGATCTTTTATATTATGCATGTTGCTCTAACATGATTTTACTCTTTAAACTTGAATCTATGGGAAGGGGGGCAGTGTTAGTAAATTTTTACTACAGTTTTCATTACCTTCTGATTATTTACAAATAATATTTGTTTAATAATTTATAGTTTTTGTTAGGCATACACATTTGTTATTGATTCTGATAAATTTTATCTAAAAATATTTATAAACTGAAAATTACTTTAGAATATCTTAATGAATTTCAATATTCAAATTTTTAAATTCTTAATATTTTTTTCCCATTATTTGGTTGAATCTTTAAAATAAAACTGTAGGAGTTTACTAAAGGTGATTTTTGCTTTGCAACCCATTAATCATATCAGAATAATAAAAACTGGCTAACCTTTAAATGGCTGTTCTTTCCATTATCAAAGCTCCAGGTAAAGAGTTGGATAACTTGGATGATGTTCCTTCTCCTGTGGGTACTCCAGAAGGCTTAAATCTTCCCCCTGAATCTAAGAATGCAGAATCAGATTCACAATCTGCTATCCCAAAGAGTGTGGGAAATCCTATTCCAACCCTTTCAAATTTTTTTGGCCATGGTAACTTATTGCTTTCTTATGTAGCTAGCTGTATTGGATAATTTCTGGAAAAAATTAGGATTCTTAGCCGTAGCCTTAAATTTTGCTCTTTATCTTTGTAACAATTATCAGTTGAATTTATTTTTTATAATGAAATAATTATAAGAAGTTTAATTTCAAATCCTGTGGTTGATCAGAAATGCATTTTATAATATATATAAATATATTTATTCAATAATTTGGGAAAGAGGGGAGCAAAAGTTGTTGTTGTTGTAGCTACGACCTTTATAATTATTTTTGACATAATATTCATGATGTTTAATTTTTAATTCTTGTATTATTTCAAGATACGCATTTATTTTTATTTTTTTGTATAATTTAGTTACATTTAAAATGATATATTCAAAGTAATTATATTAATGTTTTCGTAAGGTTTTGCAATTATTAGAATCTTTCTGAGAGCAATATTTAAGGAAATGGTTGTTAGCATCTTTTGCAGCTCATACTTTTTATCTATAATATGCTTTGCTTAATTTTTCTTTATGCTATTCTTTCATTCTATATACCATTATTAATAATTTAGCTTGTTTTAATGTCAACTTGTGTATTCCTTTGCAGTAATCTTAGTATTTCTTCCAATCTTCAGAATACTAATTATTATCCCAGTCTGTAAAGATCTCAGAAAAAATTAGCATAATTTTATCTTTTAATAGACCACTAATATAAGAGTAATTTTGTAAAAGGCCTCAAAAATACTTCTGAAATTCTTTCCTAGTTCCCCTCAAAAGTGTAAAATATTACTATATATGGAATAGCTATTATCTCTGTATCTAAAGATCACATTTTCCCCCCTCATTTAATTTGTATTGAAATTACCTTTAAAAATAGTTTGCTTCATAATTATTTTAAACTAAATCTTTAATAAACTTTAGAATGACTACGAAAAAGTTTTTTTTCTATTTATTATTATAATTATTAGTTTTATGTAAATTCATTTCATTTAAAGTTGTATCTTACCCTTTTTTAATCCTCTGTCATATATACATGTAATGTATAAAGTGAGTGTAGGAGGCAGAAAGTTTTGCTTGTGTCATATTACCTCATTTAGCATATTTGAATTATGTGGGAAGCATAGATTGTGTTCATTTATATGACCGAACATGAATATATTTTATGTGCAGATGCAGTGCCTAGAATTATTTCTAAATATTTACAGAAGCATATGTAGTGCTTTCAATTGTAAATATTTAGAGATCATTGTTCATCAGAAATCTTGCAATTTAAATATTATCCTTATGATCATCTCATCAAAGTCCTAACTTAGAATTCATATGAGTTTAAGAATCTGAAATATACAGACTTCGCAAAACGTAAACATGTGGTGGTAAAGCATTCAGTTCTTGGGTCAAATAACTATGTGATATATAAATAAAATGTATCAACCTAAACCTACTTATTTTTGTCGAGAGATTTGGTGATAGGAATCAATTGAATCATCGAAATGTTTCTCTGATTCTATTCAACTGAACTCTTGTTCTGTGCCAAATCTGCTCATTTATACGTTCTACAGGCAGTGAAACCTACTTTATTGAAAAGAGATTATTTACTGCCAAGCATAATTAAATACATTGATTAGGGAAATAAACTTGGATGCATATAGAACATGATCTCATGTGTCTTGCGAAATCAGTAGGAATCTAATGTACAGATAAGGTATATTCAGTGATGCGCTTTAAAATGAATCATATTTCCGTTCTTTCTCAAAATGAATGAAGCTGTTGAAAGATTTTTTGTCAACATCAATACACTGGAATAAGCAACATGTTCAACTATGCGAGTCACACAAAACATAGATTTTGTGACATTAAAATTTAGCATGTAATCATGACAATCCATTACCAATCTCTTGAAAAATAGTTATCTAAGGAATCTAGATTTATATGTGGTAAATTCAGTTAGGTGTTATCAGGTTTCTGTATAATGTTGACAAAAATCAAAGGGAAAATTTTAAATTAGGTCAAGGAAAGTTACCATCAATTTCCAGCATCTCTTCAACAGCATTTTAGTATCAGTGACAATTTTGCCAAATTATGATAATATTGGAAATATGAATTATCAATGCATTTGCCTTCTATGTTTGATGTATCTCTTTATAATTATGATTTAATTGAGAAATGATGGTATCTATTAGCTAGCACTACTTCAAATGTAAGATTGTATTGTCTAAAAACTTATTTATTTCTGAAATCTTAATTATTTGTAGTGCTTTCAGTTTCAATGAAAATTCTTGACTTCTTATTTTATCTTCTCAGTGCTCTAATTTAGGACATTTTTTAATTCAGTGGCCTAACATTTGAAATTTAAATTATACTTATTAATGTATTTGGAATTTTGAAATCAACTGCTTATAGCTAGCTCAGGATTCATTTCTGTGTGGTCACCCCCCCCCTTCTTGTTTATTTGCCCAGCATTTGTCTTGAACGAAATACTTTCTTAATGATAAAATCTCTCAATAATATCTTTTAAAAATATCCTCTTAATATTATTTTTTAATAAAAGTTTCATCTGTTTAATTATTTGTCAAAATTCATATTCTTACTTTTGCTAGCAAAATTTCCAAGTACTTATCACATAAGGAAGCTTTAAATGTATTGCATATAAAATCATCAGTTGATGGTGGTTATATAATATAAAGACAAAAGAGCAAAAAACATATTTCCTATTAGCATAGAGTGGGATACCATCATGTCCATTAATGTGTATTTAAAAAAATATTTTAATATGTTTAATTTAAAATAATAATTAATTTAATTTAATAACAAAAATAATTTTTAAATCTTGTCGAGTATCGAAAAATTTTGGTTACATATTAGTGGATTTATAAAATGGAAAACAGCTTTAGGCATTTAACATTATGAATAACTAGTTTATGCTTTACAGAGCATTAGCTTTACATTTTGTACTCATCAGATATATTCTATTAAAAATATCAACATTTTCATAATAACATGCAGTATTCTCAACAGTTAAATTTATATATAGATTTCACCATTCCTGCTCTGGACAAATAATTGTAAAGGAATAATTTATGAAGGCAATTTCAATCCTTCCTTCATGAAGTGTGTGTGCACACGCACACATTTATGCCATCAATATAATGAGAATTTTTGTACATGCAATTCTTAAATTAAGAGAGAATCTAATTGTTTATATTTCTGCTATACAACAACTTGGCAATCAAAGTTTAAATGCAGCAAAACGGACTTCCCATATGGTATTCCTAGAAATACTTTTATAAATTTGCACAATAAACAAAAGCTGTAAAATCTGACTTGAAGGAGTAGTGATCAGTTTTTGCCCTAGGGATTGCTGCTGACTATCTATGACCTGTAGAGTAGAAGGAGCAAAACTCCTTTTCGCATTTTCAGTACATGTCTGTTGGGAAACCGATGTACTTTTATAACAGCTCACTGCTGTCACTTTTCAAAAAGTTTTACACCAGTTTTTAATTTTGAAACCAGTTTTGTCATTTAAATATTATAAATTGATTTCATGGACGATTTTTCCCCTATTTTTTTTAATACTGATATTCAATGTATAACTATTTTTAAACTATATCTAAATTTAGTTGTAAAGCTTTTCTTAAACTATATTCTATAAAGTGTTGTTTTTTATTATCTGTTATGTAAATTTTATCTAGAAAACTAAATTAATGCAATTGAAAAAATGCAGAAATTCATTTGATAGCTCTTTTTGTCAAATGTCACTTGCATCTGATCCCAATTTATATTTCATTATTCGTAAAATCATGCGAAACAGTTTTATTCTGCATAATTATTTTTTGAAATCAATTTTAATTTCTTGAATTGTATTTTAACTTTGATAAATCTACAAGAAAATTTCCATCAGATTGCTATTTATTTTTCTATGTTGTAAAGGACCTTAGAGTTTCTTATTTCAATTTTGTTTGGTTAACTAGTGTTAAATTTTACTTTTAAGTTTACAAATCTTGTTGCAATCAGATTTAAACCCAGCTGGTTCCATTTCCTAGAGCGAACTACACTGATGGAATAAAAAATCCCAACACCAAGAAAAAATTATTGTACAATAATGAAATTTTAGGAATACATTTGTCTAGGTAACATACTTAATTCATTAATGTTTCAAGATCACAGGTAGAGCCATTGGTGAGAAGAGCCATTTCAAATGTGAAATGATGGTATATTAGTAACCGGTGTAACCACCAGAATTTTGAATGCAAACGTGCATGCATTGTGTCATACAGCTGTCAGATATCAGTTTGTGAGATGGAGTTCTATGCCTGTTGCACTTGGGAGGTTAATGCTAAGTTGTGGATGATGCTGGAGTTGTCATCCAATGATGTCCCATACGTGCTCGATTGGAGAAAGATTTGGTGATCTAGCAGGCCAAGACAACATGTCGACACTCTGTAGAGCAAGTTGGGTTACAACAGTGGTATGAGAGCGAGCGTTATCCTGTTGGAAAACACCCCCTTGAATGCTGTTCATGAATGGCAGCACAACAGGTTGTATCACTAGACTGACGTACAAATTTGCAGACAGGGTGCGTGGGATAACTATGAGAGTGCTCCTGCTCTCATACGAAATTACTCCCCAAACCATAACTCCGCGAGTAGGCCCTGTGTGTCTAGGCCGTAGACAGGTCACTAGCAGGTGTTCACCTGGTCTCCTTCTAACCAACACTGCTACCAAGTGGTCACCCAACACTCTAACCTAACGGCTATCAATGCGACCAAGGCAGAACTGGCTTTCATCAGAAAACACAACTGATCTCCTCTCCGTCCTCCAATGAGCTCTAGCTTGACACCACTCACGTCACAAACGGCAGTAGTTTGGAGTCAGTTGAATGCGCTGTACAGGGCATCTGGCTCGGAGCTGTTCTTGAAGTAACCGTATTTGTAACAGTTCGTTGTGTCATTGTGGTGCCAACTGCAGCTCGAATTTCAGCTGCAGACGCAGTACAATTATCCACAGCCATACACCGAATGCGACGATCTTCCCTCTCAGTAATACCACATTGACGCCCGGAACCTGGTCTTCTTGAGGCAGTACCTTCCCTTGACCACTGCCTTCAATACTCATGCACAGTGGATACATTCCTGCCAAGTCTTTCAGCAATATCGCGGAAAGAAAACCCACCTTCTCGTAGCCCTACAACACGACCTCGTTCAAACTCAGTGAGCTGTTGATAATGGCTTCTTTGTCTTCTCAGAGGCATCCTTGACTAACATAACCCACTATGTCAAATATCAACTGTAAATAATGATCATGAACCTTACAGCGCTTATTTAAAGCAAACCTCATTTGCATGTTCATAGTGTCGCTACTAGTGCTACACTTACGCGCGTAGCTCGAAATTTAAATCGACATCATCTTTCAGATGTATAAACACGCCTACCAAATTTCTTTTATCTAGCACAGCTCCTTCCTAGTGTTGTGATTTTTTTTTTTTTTTCCATCGGTGTAGATTCTCTTTTAATGATTGTTGCTTTGGTGTTTTGCTTCTTGAAATGTTTAACCATGGATGTTTCTTGAAATTCTGTTTAAAATAATTGGCTCAAAACAAATAGCACAATAATACTGTTCTTAAATGATACTGCAAATATACGGGGGTTGGATCTGTAATAGTCGCAACACTGCTGTAAAAACACCATGTAACCAAACTGAACATACATATGTGGCTGACATCTCACATCTACCACATGTTAGCTACCTATCTTACCTTGCAGCAAAAAGACTCGTCCTTCCTACATCACGCGCATACAGTGTGATGCGAAGAACTGATTATTGTATTAGCTTGTGGTCTAAAGTAAGTGTTGTCAGGATGTTTTCAAAACAAAAACAACAAAGTTGAATAAAATTTCAATTGTAGCAGCAGAGGTTGTACAGCAGTATCATTACACTTATTACACATCATGATTTGTACCAGATCATTACACATGAGATTTGTACCAGGTCATACCAGGCAAAATTGAAATGCCAATCAAACAAATGGTGTTATCATGGATCGCCAAAATGTTTAAATTTCTTCAAAACTCCAGTAACCTGAAAGTTATGCTGATTCTCATATATGTCTGCAATGATGTCAATCGTTTCATTCTAAAGCATAACATTCCCCACAGCAGACTGTCCAGAGATTCTTATGATGGTAGATCGGTCCAATTAAACTATCAACAGAATATGTGCAGCTACATGTGCTCTGCGACTTCCATATCGTTGGTAACGGTGTGTACACAATGCTCATGACTACATTGAAGGACTGTAAAATATGGGGACATGAATCACTTTTGTATTCCATGTAAATAAATAGTTGCCATTATTAAAGTTCCAACCCTCGTCGATTTATTTTTACATGGATATTATTCCTTTTTATTTTAGAAATTATTAAAATTTATTGTATTTTTTATGTTAACTTAACAAGCTGTTTTTATTTTTTTTATTAGAGCAAGGTGGAATGTCATCATGGCTAGATGCTTTTGCAGTTAAAAAAGATAAAACTGATATTCTACCAATCAAAACTGAAACCAAGCAAGGTGATTCTGGGAGCTTAGATAGCAGGCTATCTAATTTGTTGCAGAATATTCCCAACCTGCCATCTGGACTACAAAGCACTCTTTTTGGTGGTACTACAACAGCTGAAAGTAATACGCCTATCCGCGAAACAACTGAATCACCAATCGCAGCCAAAAAAGATAAACTCAGTGAATCTCTTAACAGTGGTGCTTTGACACCAGTTAAAGATGAATATAGTGGCCAGAATACACCTCTTCAGGATGAGGATATGCATTCAAGCCATTCATACTTCACTAAACTGGCTACCAGTAACAAAACTCAGAGTCCTAAAGATATACTTAAGGGACTTACAAATTTAATTCAGTCTGCAAATGCTGATAAAGAAGATTCCCAAAGAAAAGAAAAGTTTTCACCATTTGTGTCCTCTGAACTCTATGATCAATCTGGTGGTATGTCCACATTCATCAAAAGCATCATTCCTTCGATATCACAATCTTCACAGCATTTGTCATCTCCATCAAGTTATTTCACTACATCTCAATCAGCAATTCCTGCATCTGTCTCTACTCTTTCTAGCACTTTGACTACAACTGTGAACTCATACCAAACTGCTACGTTTAATTCCATACCATCATATTCAACTCAATCCACTGTGGAAGAACAGCAATTATCTTATATTCCCTCACTTGTGCCTTCTACTCCGATTGATAATTTTAAATTCTCCAGTAAATCTTTTTCAGTTGATGAGTATAATCCTGAATTAGAAAATTATAACACAGATATGGATCTTGAGGACCCCTTAGAAGAGGACAACATTGATGTTCCTC